>CAHIKZ030005183.1:452500-502500 GCA_903632075.3 Acanthosepion pharaonis | reverse complement strand
TCGGAGGTTAAATTCACAATCAAATCCTCTTTGTTGCTCAACTGCTTTCTCGAGAGACTGTACTTTATAATGCTCCATAAGTTTTCTATGGGGTTGAAGTCAGGAGATTGGGGCGCCCATGTCATAACACTCCTGCTTCTCATCAAAGTATTCCTTCATCAATTTTGATTTGTGACAGGGAACATTATCCTGCATAAAAATGAGCTTGGTGGGGTTGATTTGCACCCTTTCAGCAGAAGGGAGAAGACAAGACTCTAAAATTCTCTCGTACTGCTCGCTCCTGAGGGTCTTTTCAATAAGTTTTAAGAAACCAGTTCCATGAAAAAAAAAGCATCCCCAGAACATTATACTGAACGGGTGCTTGACAGTACTTACTGCTAAATTCAAAGAGCTTTCAAAGCTTCTTCTTCGGATTTTAGATCGCGTATCCTTTGAATTTAGCTCGACTTTCGTTTCATCGGAGAAGAGAATATTCTTCCAGTCTTCTACAATGAAATCTTTGTAATAGTGAGCCCATTCAAGTCTTTGTTGGCTTTGCCTATTAGCGGCTCAAACCTTCGTGTACAAGATTTGTAGCCTTGTTCTAACACGAATTGTAACCTTGTTCTGACAGACTGTTGAAGAGGCAAGACTAACACCTTGCTCTTCGTTTAGACTGGCTGCAATTTCTTGGCTAGTTATAGTCCCATTCTTCGCAGCTTCTCTCTTGATTACCCTGCCAGTTCTATCATCAGTCTTTTTCTTTCGTCCTCTTGTTTACATCCTTGGAACAGGAGTGACATCATTATATGCCCTAAGCACTCGAGAGACAGTTGATTGCGAGGTTATAGCAATTTCTGCAATTTCTCTCGTAGATTTGCCTGCTTTTGAGAGGGCAATAATAGATGCCTTAAGTGTTTCTGAGTGGCTATTTCAAGCTGTTTTACACTGTATGAGGCTTTCTGGAATATTCTGGAATGCATTAAATTTAATTTAAACTGTTCTAGAATTCTCTAGAATATTGTTCTGAGTGTATTGTAAAATAGTTTTCAATATTTTGTCAAAAGTTCTTTAAATTTACCAGTTTCATCATTAGAATGCGATATCTGAGTCACTTTTTTTTCCTGAATCTCATTTATATCCAAATTTATAATTATCAATCGAATACCTTAGGGTGAATAAACTTTTTCCCTAGGTGGTCGGGAAGGGATCTTTATATTAGTAAGATTAAAAATTATTTTAACCCCAAAAACAATAGACAAAAATATTTTTAGAAAAAAAAAAAAAAAAAAAAAACAGGTGAGTCACTTTTATCGAACAGCACTGTATATATATATATATATATATATATATATATATATATATATATATATATATATATATATATGTCTGTGTGTGTGTAGTTTTACATTATAACTATGAATATTTGATAAGACACGCTTCAGGTGATTACTTTCATTACTGATTACTGTCAATTGATTACTTTCATTCAATCATTGATCGTCGAAGTAACCGCTTGTTTTCTAACCATGTCACATTAGGTGATTTGTTGACTAGACCCCAATCAGTTGGTGTCGCCTCCACTCAATCGTGAGACGGGCTTTGATTTGAAATCAATCGGACAGGGGACAATATTGATTTCTTGTGTATTTTCTATCTTCATTCATTCTACTTTCTTTCTTTCTTTTTTTCTTTTTCTTTCCTCACGTACATTTTTCATTTCCCATTTCCGACCGTCTCACGTTCACCGGACATAAGATTTTCCTAATCCCGACCAGTTGAATATTCTCTTATCCCTCCCCCCACTTCTATAAGAAACCATTTATGATGCAGATTCTAAAACCCTCATAGACATATTCCACTACTCCCCCCCCCGCCTTCTTTCTTTCATAATGTGCATTCTCTTTCTCTTTCCCTCCTTAGCAACAGCCTATAAATAAATCAGGGAAGTTATGTATCCGGCGAGTTACAATCATGATTCGTTTTGAGAATTTCTTTTTAGGCGCAATGCTATCATTTTGTAAACTGCAATTTATATTCACATTAAGTGCTTAATAAATAAACATGCCAATCTTCCGATCTAATAGAACACTAATTAATAAAAGGTCCTTCTGGATTTTCATCAACCATTTAACATTAACGAAAAAGATCCTACCTAGGGCGATGGCATTTTAACTGTTAACTGTAAAAGCAGAAAATATTTGGCTATAAGCAAAAGAGACAGTCAAAAGTGTGTATTAAGTACACTGGTCTATGATAAGTTTTTAGCCACTCTTGATTACAACAATTTTGGCTTATGTAATAACGTCTCTTCTTTTTTTTCAAGCAATACCGTGTTAGTATCAAGCTACTCTCATCTATGAATGATAGCTGACTTATATTTTGCAATGAAAGTTCGTGGAAGTAAGGAAATTGGTGAATTTCAACGATGGCAAATAATAGGATGACATCAGCGTGGCAAGTCAAATAGAGAAATAGCTAGGTTTTTCCAGGTTAATCATCAAACGGTTAATAATATTCTCAAAAAATTTAATGAAGAGGGCCATTGTTGTGTGGAACAACGTTCAGGAAGACCAAGCATCATGTCTGAATGAACGAAAAGGGCGCCGAAGAAGGAAGTCATCAGAAACAGTCGTCAGAACGTCAAAGATGTCGCCAACAGCATGGAAATGTCGCCATATGCGGTGAGAAAGACTCTGAAAGAGCTAGGCTACCAAAGAAGATTTGCAAAAAAGAAGCCCTTGATTTCAGAGGTTAACATGAACAAGCGCGTGGACTGGGCGAGAGAATTCGATTATGAAATTTTGACAGTCTGTAATTTGGACAGATGCAAGTATATTCTACCAATATTCGAGACAGGTTTATGTTTGGCGATATCAGAATGAGACTTGGAACACTGAATGTCTGCAGGCGATCGTGAAACATGGAGGGATTGGACGGGCGATGTGGGTTTGGAGGGAAATCTGGGCGAGGTGGGGCGATGTCTGCTTTGGAGGGAAATCTGAGCTGATTCTTGTTGACGAGCGGTTGAATGGTCCATAATACTGTTAAATATTAGAAAACTGATTTCTCCCACTATTTGAAACCAATCAGGTTGACAAGAATGTCTACCTTTTTCAAGAAGATGGAGCGCCATGTCATACGAGCAAAGTAGCAAAGCCTGGAAGGAATCACAAGGAATCAAGTTACTGCCATGGGTAGCCCAAAGTCCTGGCATGGATCCAATAGAACACGTTTGGGAGCACCTTGATCGAAAACTTTGAGTGCGTGCTACCAAAATCACGTCAGTGGCAACCCTTAAAGAAACATTGCTAAAGTAGTGGCAAAAAATGGATCAGACGATTGCTGATAACTTGATTAAATCCACGAAAAATCGAACACAAGCACTGAAACTAGCAGATGAAAGACCTACTTCATACTCGTTACAAATGCTGTTTATTTATATTGAGTAGGGATCACGTAATTAAATGTTGAAATTGGATGTAGTTTATTTCTCCTGGCTAAAAACTTTTCTTAGGCCACTGTATTTACGTCAAAATCAAAGAAATCAACAATTGTAACTTTTTTATATCTTTCACACAATACAAGGCCCAAGAGCCATTCAAGGTGTGTGTGTGTTTGGGTGTGGCGGGGGGGTACGAAATTAGGTTGCTGTAAGAGAGGAAGCAAGAGATGCATATTATGAGGATATGTAGGATAGATAATGTTTGACCATAAACGTGAAGATGTTAAGATTATAGTGATCGAGAAATCATCCTTTTGGGAGGCCGTTCGATGATGTAACAGTACTGGGGAGTGAGGTGTCTGAGTGAAACTTCTTCCTTACCATTGGAATACGAAGATAATTAGGATGAGTCGACTCAGTTTATGTGGCCTGGTGAGTCATAGCTGTGAATATCTGAACTGGGAATGTGTTTCGTTCGAACATCTAACAGGAAACTATACCATAAAGTATATGGTGCAGTGGATGTGCGGATGGTGTAAAGAATAGGTACTCGGAACGAGAAATCAGAGAGACGAGATCGAATCCATTACTTTCACTTACATGCAAATACCCTTGGAAAAGGTAATAATTCATCTCTTTGTCTTCCCATGGCTATTACTTAAATAATAGGGCGGATCGAGTTATTGAGCTTTGTTGGTAACTATTCTAGGACAAGAACGAATCTGCTAGCCCCCATTAAGACGACAAAACATGTTCTCGAGATATTCAAAATCGCTGATTACATAGATTTTTTTTTAATTCTGATGGACAGAATTAGTATGTCAGATAGTTCGTGTTTGTGCGCAGGTCCAGTGGCTGAAATACTGATATTTTTTAAACAATTTGTCAAAGCGATAAAGCCACAAAGATGATGTGCTATTGATAATAGCCCATCACAAAGGTGATGGGCTATTATCAATAGCACATTAGAAATGCATTCCATTTCAGTGGAATGATTATATTTTTAATTTAATTATATGATTAAATTTGAAATGTTTGCGATAAAAGTAATTTGTAAAAAGGATTAGAAAGAAGTAAATCTATATTTTTTAAGGATTTATTAAAATTTTATTTAAGTTTCCACATGTCCTCCATCATTAGCAATACAAAGGGAAATTTTATATCTGTATATAATACTATATATATATATATATATATATATATATATATATATATATATATATATATATATATATATACATATATATTATTTTAATATTTAGCTTCTTAAATTCATAAATTTCGCATGAAGATAAAAAGATAACTAATGTTTTTTAAATTAATTATATGATTAAATTTGAAATTTTGTAGCTTCGGTTTTTGAAACGTGGTAATTCCTGTAAACGAAGGAACCATGTATATATATATATATATATATATATATATATATATATATATATATATATATATATATATAACTGCAATACTAAATATAGCAATACTAAATATAATAATACAAATAACAACTTATGTAATTGTAGGAATCCGAATAATTGTCCACTACAAACTAACTGTGGGATTACTTCTGTAGTCTATCTTAGTACTATTTCAACAATTGAAAATCCAAATATAAAGAAGTTTTACATTGGTTCTACCATGAAAACATTCAAGGAACGCTGGCGGGGGCATATGCAATCCTTTAATCACAGTGAATATAGGTAGATGACTTCATTGTCCAAGTATTTTTGGAATCTAAAAGATAAGAACAAAACACCTACGGTTAAATGGAGTTTGGTTAAGAAAGCTCGGACGTGTAACTCCCTATATGCCCATGTTACCTATGCCTTAATGAAAAATTTGAAATTATTAGATTTAAAAACAAGGCTGATCTCTTAAATCAAAGATATGAACTTACAGTTAATTGTAAACACCGTTATAAATTTAAGTTAGTGTAGGGGTCGTATACTTTAAATGATAATTATATGTCGCTGTATTTTTAATAGATTAGTATTTTTATTGCATGATGGTCATACTTACGATATAAATGTGTATTGTTTACCTGCATAGTGTTATTAGTGTTGGTGTATATGTGTATATATTTATTTATGTGTTGGTTAGAGTATTTGCACTGAGGAATGTGTAGGTTTGAATATAAGTGTATTTATGTTTTTTTGTTTTTTATATATATATATATATGTGTGTGTGTGTGTGTGTGTGTGTGTGTATATATATATGTGTGTGTGTGTGTGTATATATATATATAATGTGGGAAGGTATGGTAGATTAGAAGAGAAAAGGTTAATAATTGTTGATGTATATGTGTATGTGTGTGCCTATATATGTATGTGTGTATGTGTGTGTGTATATGTATGTATGTGTGTGTATATGTGTGTATGTATGTATATGTATGTATATATGTATGTATATGTGTATATATATATATATGTATATATATATATGTGTGTGTATATATATATATGTATGTATGTGTGTATGTGTGTATATGTATGTATGTGTGTGTATGTGTATATATATAAATATGTATATGTGTATGTATGATAAAATCACGGCGGTATAATGGTTGGCAAGCATGGTTCGCTAGATCAATTGCGACTGAGTAATGAGTTCGTTCCTCACTGGGTGCCCTCTAATTTCGGCTTTGTGCCACGATATATCTGTATATATATGTATGTGTGTGTGTATATGTGTATGTATGTGTGTATATATATATCTGTGTATGTATATATGTATATATCTGTATGTGTCCTATTTTATTGTGTATGTATATTTATATTTAAGTATATTTCTGTTTGTATGAATGTGTTTATATATTTGTATGTTAGGCTATATGTATATTGCTGTGTGTTGGTATTTGAATGTATATTTATGTATCTATATGTTAGTACGTTTATATATGTATTTGGTTGAGTGTTGTTGTATTTTTATGTATGCATGTATATATTGGTAGTTGTTATTGTAGACAGATATATTTATATATATATGTTTATTTGTAGATATGTATGTATGTGTGTATATATATTTATGTATGTTTGTGTATGTATATATGTGTGTGTTGGCACCTATTATGTATGAGTTTGTTTGTGTGTATGTGTGGGTATGGAAACTTTGGTATATCATGACTGTTTTTATATATGTAAGTATGTGTGCATAAAAATCTGTGTATGTATGTGTGTATTTATGTTTATATGTATATGTGTGTGCATGTGTACTTGTTATCATAGATATGTATATGTGCGTATATGTTTATGTTTATATATTTATTTGTATGTATTTCTGTATGTATATGTATGTATGAGTGTATGTTTATGTGTGTTAATTTGTGTTTGCTGCCGCGTATATATATATATATATATATATATATATATATATGTATATATATCTGTGGGTTTCTTTATCCTGTTTTTCTTTGCCTAATATATAATGAAACTATTATCAACTTATATGATTAATATATATTTTATTGATATTTATGGTTTTGGAATTTTCGTTTTAATATTAAATAATATTATTTTTAACCATTTTTATCTTTGTATATTTGCTCCCTTAAGTTATAATTTAATAAGTGGTTAGCATTTATTTAATGATACTTTAAGTCATTGGTTGTGGTATCTGATTGTCTATGTCATTGTCTGTGGATGTATGTATGTGTATCTGTCGGTGTCTATGTGTATGTAGAGTGTATTCACATTTAACTGTGTGTGTGTATAAGGGTTGGCTTCCGCGTTTCCTTTTTTCATAAAGGGCTGTAGAGATGTTCATGTCTCGCCCCCTTTTTTTGTGTGTGCGTGTGCGTGTGTGTGTGTGTGTGTGTGTGTGTGTGTGTATCTAATTATGTCTGGATGCTTATGTATTATAATCTGATTGTGTTTTTGTTGTTTTGCGCGTGAGTTTAAGACCACATTCACACACTTTAAAATAAAAAAGGGGAAAAGAAAGAAATATATATACATGTATTGTCAAATGACCGGATATATTGTAGCGTCTTGTCGAACGTAATTTCAATGAAGAAATGAATTGAATAAACATATATATATTTTTTTTTCTTTTCTCAATAATTTTGTAGTTTTTAAACTTAATAGTGATTAAATTTGGATTTTAAAATTGCCAGTTTTTAATTTTAATATTAAATTTTATCATGTAATTTTATAATTATTGGTTAGTATAAATTATTTTTAATATTACACGTATTTTAAAGATCTGAATAGCTATTATAACATGATTTCGTTGTCAAGCTTTTGAATCTTTCTATACTTGGTTTTTGATTGGTTATTCTAGCTATTGTAACAATGTTTCCCCCTAGTGTAGGATCGTTGATTAATCTGAAACTTTTAAAACCATTTATTTTATTTTCAACATCATCACTTGATAAGACACAGAGTGTGTTGAAACAAAATGGCTATTTTTGTAGTGATTTTATAACATACTTATTTTATAATATTTTTTTTAAATAATTATATATATATATATATATATATTAGTTATTTTATATCTGTATTAATACTCTTTCTCTCTCTCTCTCTCTCTCTCTCTCTCACTCTCTCTCTATATATGGAATGATTGAAAATCCAACGCCACTAAAAACGTCTCTAATTTTGACAAAAGGAACAGGCAAACAGACACTCTCTTGAGTTTGGATATCGAAGTTGATAAGATATTTAATTTAATTTGATTTATGTTTACTACTTATCCTCAGAGATTCCAAGGAATTTTCCCTCGCAGAAAAGTTTGTCTTTCATTCTAACCCGAAGAAGCCAAAGCGAGCAAACACGAAGCGCGTGGCTGATAAATATTCCACTTAGTTACATTTTCAATTTTGTACAGGTACTACTTATTATACGTCTTACAAATACACACACACATCATTAAGCTGAAGTAACAAATTTTCTATTTGTATTTATATATATATATATATATATATATATATATATATATATATATATATTATTTTAGCCTTTTTAAACTCATAAAATTCGCATGAAGATGAAACAGAACTAATGTTTTTAATTTAATTATAAAATTAAATATGATGTTTTTAGCTCCGGCTTTTGAAACATGTTAATTCCTGTGTAGCGAATGAACCATGTTTTTAAACTAGTTAATTTATAATATTTATGCTCTGTAAATTTATATTGAGCAATGTTTTATAAAAATAGAAATATCAATAAGAACAGAAAGAAAGATACCCACAATAAAATCTGGTCGGCATTAAATAACACATTGAGGTTGATGGGCGGTAAAAAAAAAAAAAAACGAAACCTAATTCCATGTTTTTATCATATATATATAAATATGTCTCTCTGTCTGTGTGTGTGTGTGTGTGTGTGTGTGTGTGTGTGTAAAATGAGATATAGAATCCCGACAGAATATTGAAGAAATATGGCAAATGCAAATCTGTTTTCATTGATACTAGATTCGATTACGCGTTTCGCCTTTCTAGGATTCATCAGATCAAAAAACGAAATAAGGCAATATTTGTGTGTATTTGTGTGTATGCTTAAATAGTAAATAATTAGCACTTTTTCTGCGACATAATATTGATATATCTATCGCTATCCATGTAGCTGACTATCACAATCTACAAATTTTGCCAGCGTGACAATTGAGCTTCTATCTATCTATCTATCTATCTATCTATCTATCTTTCAATATAAATCTCAATATCTTCATATCTGTCTATCTATCTGTCTGTCTAAATCTATCTCAGTCTCTTCATATCTATCTATCTATCTATCTATCTATCTATCTATCTATCTATCTATCTATCTATCTCAATCTGTTCATATCTATCTATCTTTGTATCTATATCAATATGTTCATATCTATCTTTCTATCTAAATCTATCTATCTAAATCAATCTCAGTCTCTATATACCTATCTCAGTCTATTATTATCTATTTATCTCAGTATATTCATATCTATCTATCTATCTATCTATCTATCTATCTATCTATCTATCTCAATCTGTTCATATCTATCTAAATCTATCTCACTCTGTTCATATCTATCTCAATATGTTCATATCTATCTTTCTGTCTAAATCTGTCTAAATCTATCTCAATCTCTTCATATCTATCTATTTATCTATCTATCTATCTATCTATCTAAGGAGCAATGAATTTTCTTATAGATTTAATTTTTATTTTAGGGGACGGCTTGGTTTTTGTCCGAGTTTCCATAAACTTAGTCTGTATATCGTAGATATTTTTTACTCGTTGTGACCATGATATGACCCATGTTTTATTCTAAATTTCCCACTGCACTCCTGTGGTTGATTTAAGAAATCTTTGCCATGCTGCCATTATGAATACACGAGACAGGTGAAATTTAAATGTCAAAACATGTCTCAGAAACGGAAAACGAAAATGGATTGTTATTTTTTTAGACCCCCTCATCAAACACACACACACACACACACATATATATATATATATATATATAGAGAGAGAGAGAGAGACGCACAGCAAACTCACACATGATAGCGTGGCATTTGAACATAAAGATATAAATCATGAATAAAACTTAAACTCTAAACATTTTCATCTGTAAATAATATAACATTTTTCTTTGAAAATGCCTTTTGAAAACAGAAAGTGCTTCGAATCTAGACAATAGGTTTACAACCTCTATCCTAATGTCAATACCCTCGTCGTGTGCAAGAGACGAACTTTTGTTGGTCTTTTATTATAATTTATAGAAAAGAAAACATCGCTGTCCAAATGTGTACATAGATTATTCACGCTATTTACATTATGTACCGCGGGTTTCTTGTCAAAGTGTGCCAGTCTTTGAAAACTCTGGTCTTTTTCAGGTGTTAGTCAAACTAGGGTAACCTTCAGAGAATTTCGAACTGAATTCTTTATTTAATCTACGGGTTAGACTGTTCTGATGTCCATGACTAGGGATATTCTTTCTTATTCTTATTTAGTACCGCTTAGCTGTTGCTCACCCGTTTTAAATTGGGTTTAGATCTGTACTACTTGGCACAGAGATTGAACTCACAATTACTATAACACCAAATTCACGAACCAAAGCTTTAATCTATGTAATTGATTCTCTCTCTCTTCTCTCTTCCCCATGAAATATATATATATATATATATATATATATATATATATATATATATATATATATATATATATATATATATATATATATATATATATATATATATATATATATATATATATATATATATATATATATATATATATATATATATATATATATATATATATGGTGCTGTGCAGTGGTTCGTAGGTTAATGCAACTTTAAATTTTGTTTGCGAAAGGATTTCGCCATTTTATATCATTAACTTTACTAATCTTTTTTTGTATGAATGATTCATTGTTATATATATATATATATATATATATATATATATATATATATATATATATATATATATATGCCTGGTGAATGTTCACCAAAATATTACTGTAGAAGCTGCTCCAAGAGGCGTCCAACGTTGCCACATCTGAACAAAAGTATGTAAGACCATAGCAAATTAAAAAAAAATATCCACTCTGCTCGTATTGGAGAATAAAGCAAATGATGGCCTTTCCCGATAATCAGTCGCGACCATCATGTATGTAGCTAGATTAGTCCTGGGTACGACGATAAACTACATCCGGCAACAAGATCTCTGGTCGGGAGGTTTTCAGAAACGTGAAACAATCTCTTAATTACTGTTGTTCCCTGGTCCACTTTGACCCGAGGTGGTAACAACTACGAGGGTCCCAGCTATGGGTAAATAGTGAAACCCCACCAAAGAAAAAGAAAACAGTATAAAAGTATAAAAATACATTCTTATTGTAAAATAACCAACACTACATTTTATCTGTAGTTGAAGGCAGACAACTGCGTTCAGAATATATTTAGATGAAGTCATAAAATTGTTCAAAATATTTAGATTTAGGCATAAATAACCCATAGAGATGTTGATATGCCGCGAAACGAAATCTACAAACCATCATGAAAGGATTTTCATGACATTATTCCATATAATATCCGACAATTTCTTAAATCAAAGTGTATTCTAAAATATAACTTAAAATTACAACAGAAAACGCCTTTTGTCTACTGAAACACGTATATGCAAAAAAAAAACAAAAAAACAAAAAAAAGAAGCTGAGTATCATCTACCATGTATACAATTGTGAAAACAGAACAACATGTATTATTATTTTATTGCTTCAAAGCTCTCAAGAAGATTAAATTGCGGTATTACATAACTCATAAAGAGTTGATATGCCGTGAAACAAGTAAGAGTACATGCAACTAAGTGATGCCCAGATATGAGGAAATTTGGAGATATACCGCGCAGAAAAAGAGATAGAAATATAACTGTACCAGCAAATTCTAAGAATATCGTGGATAGAACATATGAGCAATGAAGTTCTACGAAATCCGAGGAACTGGTACTTTGAGTGACAAATAACGAGGAAAAGCGGCTTAGAGAATGTAACACGCAAAGGGCATAAAGTAGTTAAGAAAAGTAGGGTAAAACTGCGAGTAAACTACTTAACGAAATTGTGAGAATAGATATCAGTATAAGTGTCATGGGTCCTTACCTATAACTACCGAACGAACTCTTCCTAACACTATGTATACTACGCCAAGAGAGAGGGTCGAGAAGCTCGGCTTGACGGTCGAATTCTCTGCCTCTGAGCAGAGAGGAACCCCGACGAGGCTCCGCCGAAGGGCAGAGTCTCGTTCGGGGAGGTTGACCAACCCGATACCGTTCACACGGGTTCTACTGGCATTTTTTGGCCGAGCCTACGGGCTCGGGAAACCCACGTTAAACTCGTCCTTGTGCCACATGCAGCCCCTCGTGGGGGGGCTAGAAGATACCGAATCGAGTCGAGCCGATAGTAGTTCACTCTATACCAGACTGACAGTCATACTAACACCTTCCACATCTTGTATTATTATTTCGTGTAATATACCTTCGTTATTTCTACACTTGTGTTCGTGTTGTTCTTCCTTGGTACTAACCTGGACCATAACAATTAGAACAAAGATGGAGTTTAAAGAGCGAATCAGTCAGTCGGCCAGTTAAATGCCATACGTGATACTCGCTTAAGCGATAATATTTGTTTCAGTTTATGACTGACTAGCAGAAACATTTCCCGTAGTAGGTTGCCATTTATTTCTGCGGTAGACTGGTTTCTAACCAAGGCTATAGAATTCAGTCAGTCTTGTTATTCAGAAGATAAGGATCCATAGCTTCCCCGAGAGTATTTGTGCGTAAGTGAATGAAACGAATTCGACTGGAATTCGAACTCGGCTCTTCGATTTCTCATTCCGAGGTGATATCCATTGCGCCACAATTCTTTCCTTTCTTTTTCCGTGACGTGTCCCTTCAGGACGTAGGCGATCATGGATCTCCACTTCCCTCTATCCCTTGTAGCTCTCAATAAGTTTCGTCCATCTGCTGCCTCCACCAGACCATGTTCCGTGATCCATTTCCTTAAGCCTGCTAGCTATGCCATGTCTATATTTCCCTCTATTCGACCTGTGAGTATCAGATTCTCCAGGCTCTCCTTTCTCATTACGTGTCCCAGAAATTTCATCTGCTTCTTCCTGATGTTAAATAAAAGCTTCCTCTTCGTTTGCATGCTCTCCAAAACCTAATCGTTGCTCACACGCCCGGTTCATGATATACTTAGCATCCTTCTGTAGAACCATGCCTCCATTGCCTTGATTCTCTTCTTCATCTTTGAGGAGAGCGTCCAACATTCATAAAGGGGGCGGAGGCGGAACGCACAGAAAGAAACTAAACACAGGGATCTGTGGCAGCCAGAATCAGCTATGTCCTAAAATGGCTAAACACATAACAAGAGAAGCAACGATTGTTGTAATCCGTCCAGCTAGTTGAGATAACTGAATGAGCAATTCAATATATCTGAAAACGTTATGTTAATATTAATGCGAGAGGCGTCCAACACTGTCACATCTGACCAAAAAAAAGTTAAGTCCGTAGCAGAACTAAAAAACCACACCCGCGCTGCGCATATTTGAGATTAAATCAAACCATGTCATTAGTCGAAATCGAGTCGAAGCCATCATGTACGCTGGATTATGTACTCTCATCCAGAAACTGTAACACAGTTCTGTTTAGCATAGTTGTATTTTAAAACATAGATTTGTTATATATATATATATATATATATATATATATATATATATATATATATATATATATATATATAACACGTTGTCGGCATGGAAAACAAAAACACACACTTTGTAAAAAAGAAAAAAAAGTTACAAATATACAAAAAGAGACTTACACAGGAGTGTCTTTTTAAAAATATCTGAATTTCATGTAACGACACAACATTTTGATTTTGTTTATCGTCACTTGCCTTGATAAAGTCAAATGACTGATGAAGCTTTATGGAATGTAAAACATGTTAGATTGATAAATGTTTCCTATTTGATTTTTATCTTATCATTCCGTGGGATTCCTATCCATATTTGATGTGTATTTGATCTCAACTCATATATATATATATATATATATATATATATATATATGTGTGTGTGTGTGTGTGTGTGTGTGTGTGTGTGTGTGTGTGTGTGAATATGTACATATAAATAATGAGATATGGTTTTTGTTACAGTTTTACCCAAAATTAATATCAAATAAAAAGAAAGTACATCTTATTGATGTAAGTGTCTATGAATCCGAAGTTATTTCAGAATTAATTAAAGCGATTCATTTCGTGAATTACGAACAGTTAGAAATCATATTAGCTGTTGAATTAGCATCCTTGCAAACTATTTTCAGTATGGCTGATATAATTTATTGAATGGTATCTATCTCAATCTGCTCATATCTATCTATCTATCTATCTATCTATCTATCTATCTATCTATCTATCTATCTATCTTTTTAATTCTGTTTATATCTATCTCAATCTGCCCATATCTCTCTCACTCAATCTGCTCATATCTGTCTACCTACCTACCTATCTATCTATCTATCTATCTATCTATCTATCTATCTATCTATCTATCTATCTATCTTTTTAATTCTGTTTATATGTATCTATCAATCTTCCCATATCTATCTATCTATCTATCTATCTATCTATCTATCTATCTATCTGTTCTTATCATTCTTATTTCATTTTTTCCCGCCATTTTTTTCAAATTTGAAGAAATGATGATAACTCCCTATCGACGCAATATCCCTCTTGGTAAAATTATGAATCTCCTTTTCTCCAGCTACAGGTGTAATGACATGACTGATTGGGCTCTCGTTCGGGTTTTGGTTGGCAGCCAGTCTACGTAAAGGATAGTACTGATTGTTAACATCTGGTGTCCGTTTCCATGTGCAAATAGTTATGGATGTAAATCATGGAAGAAAATCAATTCCTCGCAGCATATTTAAACTAGTCCCATATTTAAGCTAGTTCCCATTAAAACTAGCCCAATTAAAAATAGTCATATAATCGAATAGGGTCGTAGGGTCCTTTGCAGCTTAACAACTGACCAGCTTCCTCCATATATCGCGGTTGCTAGCCTATGTTTGAAGGATTTCTCAATCCATTCACTGATGTTGTCAACCATTTTTTTTTTTTACCTCTGTCACGTTTTTTTTTTTTTTTCCTATCTTGTAGAATGGTATTGACAAGATAGTTGGCTGAACTTGAAGCATATCCAGTACGGCGATGACACGGTATCGGTAGGCGAAGTTCTTCCTAGACTGAAGTTAACTGCAAAGGTGAAGGCGTCCCGTGATTCAATCATGGCCAAAGGGAATCTTCACGTAGGAGGATATCGACTCAAGTCTGACCTGGAGATCAATGAGCTGCCTCGGGGCTACTTTGTCCAATAAATGAATTGTGGAACCGGTGCAGTATTCATTTTATGAAGTCGTACTTAATCTTAATTCAACTTTCTTAAAAAGTCTTCTTTCTTCCTTATTGAATATATTTATTTAAACTTAATGAATTTTATGTAACCATATTGAATATACTGAACATTAAGATCATTGTTTAAAGTCACGAAAGTAATCAAAGCCTTAACATGAGAAATATAGATGTATGGTAAAGTATATAACAACAGATTTCTTTACAGTAAATTTCGTTGTGAAAGTAAAGCTATATTGGATGGATCTGATTGATAAGCCTGAATTTGAGTCTTTGGTGGGCGGGGAGAGTAAACCAACAAAAAAGAAGGCAACGGGTTTGGAGGTGGACTATATTTAGTCGTCCCCCCACGAGGGCGTCATGTGGCACAAGGCCTTTTTAACGTGGGCATTTCCGAGCCATTAGGCTCGGCTGTAAATAGCCCATTTGAACCCGTATAAACAGGTTCAGGGCCGAGTTTACCTCCCCCGAAGGAAACTCCGCCCTTTCAGCGTAGCCTCCTTCGGGTTCCTCTCCGTCCGTATACAGAGAGTTGAACCGAACCGTCGCTCAGAAAGTGAGCGACGGACGTTGGGAGGTGGACTAATGTTTTGGGTTAGTATTTTAGGCAATATGATTAAAAGTTTTTTCAGAGTTGATGACTATATCAAAGTAAATTTTGAAGAGTAATTTTGTAAGTTCTTGACCAAACATTTAAAATAAGAAGCATATACATGGAGAAAAATATTCCTTCGCATTCTATAAAGTGGATTATACCCAACTTTGAAAGAAAATGTTTCAAAGACACGAAATTAATGAAATGGTCTCAGCCTCTCCAGATTTTCTCATATAATCTTCCTTCCTTCCTTCCTTCCTTCCTTCCTTTCTTTCTTTCTTTGCATTTCTTCTTTTCCATTTCTTTTTTAATGTCTTTCTTGACATATTTTATTTTCTTTCGGTTTTCTTTCTTTCTTTCTTTCTTTGCATTTCTTCCCTTCGTGTCTTTCTTGCTGTATTTCTTTACTTATTTTTTCTTTCCTTCCTGGTTTTCTTTCTTTCTTTTTTGTTTCTGCCTTCATTCCTTCCCTTCTACTTCTTTCTTTCTTTCTTTCTTTCTTTCTTTCTTTCTTCATTTGTCTTCCCTTCCCCGTTTTCTTTGTTTATTTCTTTTTCTTTCTTTCTTGTTGTATTTCTTTACTTATTTTTTCTTTCCTTCCCGGTTTTCTTTCATTATTTCTTTCTTTCTCTGGATTTCTTCCATTCGTTTCTTTCTTACTGTCTTTCTTGGCTTATTTCTCTTCCCTCCCTGGTTTCTTTCTTTGAAGCAAGAGGGTGGAAGAAAGAAGAAAGACAAAATAGAGAGGAAGATGAAACAAAGAGATAAAAAAATTATTACAGAAGAAGAAACAATAAAGAAGGAAGAAAGTAAATGTTTAGAGTAAAGAAGAAAGATCAAGGAAAATGGTGAGGTTGAAACGAAGAAAGAGAAGAAAGAAAGAAAGAAAGAAAGAAAGAGAAGGAAGAAAGAAAGAAAGAAAGAAAGAAAGAAAAGGAAGAAAGAAAGAAAGAAAGAAAGAGAAGGAAGAAAGAAAGAAAGAAAGAAAGAAAAGGAAGGAAGAAAGAAAGAAAGAAAGAGAAGGAAGAAAGAAAGAAAGAAAGAAAGTGAAGAAACAAAACCAAATCTTGAAAATGAAAAATAGGGAAAAAAAGAAAAATATATTAAATGACGTCATAGAAAAGAATTAAGGAAGAATGAAAAAAGAAATGAAAAAATGAAAAAAGAAATGAGAATCTAATTAAAAAAAGGAACTAAAAAGAAATGAAAAAATGAAATGAAAAACGAAGAAAAATGAATGAAAAAGAAATGAAAAAGAAATGAAATCGATTAATAGCAGGTTAAAGAATATAAAAAGCAAGAAGACACAATAAATATACGAAAGAAAGAAAAGATGAGAAAATAATTATATGAAAGAAAGAAAGGAAGGAAGAAGTAATGAAAGAAAGAAAAAGCAAAAGACAGAAACCAAGAAATAAATGTGTAAAGAAAGGGAAATATAACGAAAGGGAAAGAAAAAAGAAAGGAAGACATGAAACATGAAAAAGAAAGTAAGGAAAAAAACAAAAGATATTAACTTATAAATAAAAATGCACAAAAATTAATTAAGAGAAAATGAAAAAAAAATGATTGTAAAAATGGATTAGAAATAAAACTAAAAGAGGAAAAAAAGATATGTCGGGTTGCGTTATAGACAAAAATACGAAAGAAAGAAATTATGAAAATAAATCTATGAAATAAAAACATTGAAAGAAAAATGAAAGAAAAGCAAGAACGAAAGATAAACTGCAAGTAAGACAAAAAAAAGAAAACAAAAAAAATGAAAGAAATAAAACAGTTAACAATTAACGAAAGAAGAAAAAGAAAGAAAGGTAGTAAGAATAAAGTACAAAAATAAGCCACGTGGTGAAAGAAAGTAAAAAAAATAAAACAAAACAAAAAACAAAACAAGAGTTATAAATAAAATCTGCAAAAGGAAAATTGAAATATGATTAATAAAGAAAATTTAAGGAAGAAAGAAATTAAAAAAAATCAACTAAGACGAAACGTTTCGGTAGAATTGAAAGAAATGCACAAATGAATGTATAAAATCCAGAAATGAATGAACGAAAGAAAGAAAGAATGAGTTCGTCTGTTACGGTATACACGAAGCAAATCTTATCACCCTTAGCAATCAGCGAAAGTGGAGATGTGAAAGAAAGCAGAAGAAAAATCTAAAGAGAGGCGGTTTCGGGGGGGAAAAAAAGAAAAGAAAAGAAAATTGAATCGTATTGAATTGTCAGTGCGGGTGTGTAAGTAATCCATTTGTCATTAATTACGAAAAAGATACGGTTGGTGGCGCGGGGGGGGGACTGGTTACGATGGAGATAGTCATGACGTCACCAGTGTTGCTTAATCAAAATGACAATTGCAAAATAAAGAAAAACTATATTGAATATTGATGAAAATACTGAAGCAAATCACGAACCAAAAGTTCATTACAGTAGTAACCCTTAACGTTATCCACACTTAAAGACGTCCAGTGAATACCTGATATATATATATATATATATATATATATATATATATATATATATATATATATTTTAATTTTAAGATATGCTATATTTTTGGGGTAAAAGTGCTCAATATCAGAGATAGAACGTATGTAAATATAAAAGTGAACATTGAAGTCAACACTCAGAGGCGACAGGCTGTTTCATGCTGAACGCAATCATCAGGCCACCAAATGGTTGCGTTTAGCAGGAAACTGTCTGTTGCCTCTGAGTGTTAACTTTAATGTTCAGTTTATATATATATATATATATATATATATATATATATATATATATAACATTAGCGATAAATATACATACATATGCAAAATATATAAATACCCATACATGTATATTTTTGAATAAAAATTCCAAGAGGAAGAATCCAGGTAGAACTCAATGTCCAGGACAGAGTAAGGATATAATAAAAAGGCTTAAACACTAATATTCCATGGTCATAATTTATTCCATTGGAATCGTAAATACGATCCAATTCATCAGACCTACAAATTCAAAAAGAAAACAGAAAAAAAACACTCCGGAAATAAAAAACAGAATTTAGAGAGAGTGTAAGTATGAGGAGGAGGGAGATTAAACCTTAACAGAGAGAATTTTAGGAGAGGTGGGTGGAAGGGGTTGAAGTAAGAGAAAAATGAATGTTGACGGAAGTCTAATGCATAAAGATACATTTCGTGGTGACATACACACACCATAGACAATCTAATGTTAGAATAAGAGGGAGGGAAAGACGAGGTGGGGGAGAGAGATGGGGCGAAAGAAAGTAAAATTGCGTTTACTTAAAGGGCCGCTTTGTAATTGAGAAAATTTGACAAATTTAATATCGACTACAGGTTACAAATCAAATATAAACATATAAAAAATAAATATAACGATTATCTAATCCAGCATATATTGAACAATAAAAAATATAAAAAAATTAAAATCTTCAGATACACTGTAGATTAATATTCTTTCGTTTTTATTATTATTATTTCATTTAGATTCCTCGACTAGTTTCGGCCAAAATGGCCATCATCAGAAGAAAAAAGATTTCTGCTTGCTGATAGCAGTGAACTTGATGGAGAAAATGAATTTTTGTCTGTAGTTTTCGTTTGTTTTTTTGTTTTTTTATCTTTTTAACATGAATTTTTATAACATTCCTTGTGTTGGTCAAACAGTCTCTTTTAAGTTGTTATTTGAGATAAGAGCTGGATGAATCCATGCTGCTCTGAATTCCCCTGGTCAGTTTGACAGTTTTATTGGTTCCTGGGGGAGGGGATGTGTCTGTTAAGTGTGTGTGTGTGTGTGTGTGTTATCATTTGGCTCATTAGGGAGTGAGTGAGTATGATATGTGTAAGCGAGTATATTACTGTGGAGGTGTGTTATCATTTGTCTCATTAGGGAGTGAGTGAGTATGATATATATATATATATATATATATATATGATGAAATATTTTGCAAAATATCCCTTTTATGTTCATATAATCATTTATTTAGATTTATTGATGTTTGTTCTGTCTTTTTGCGACAGTTATTACAGACGATGGAGTAAAGTAAACTCCTTCAGGTTTTAGCTTATTGTTTCGTTTATAAAACATTATATGAACACAAAAGGAATATTTTACAAGATAATATATCAAATGCGTTGTTTGCCCACCGTAATAAGAATGAGCACCATTCTGACATAAACAAGGTCATCTACAGTAAATGTGCGCCTTGGTTCATACAACATTTCACTATTCCTGGCAGATCATTTAATATCACAGTCTGGAATATCTACTAATATCAAAGTGTGGAATATCTACTTATAAAAGTGACGGAAAGAAATAAAAGAAAAAAAAAATCTAAATTAATTCGGATTGATAAAAACAAAAAATACTAAAATTCCCAGAGTGCCTCTGTCGTATGCATGTGTATAGTCCTGCCAACATAACAAGATGACGTCCTGAAGATATATATATATATATATATATATATATATATATATATATATATATATATATATATACCACATGATAACACACCTACAGCAATACACACGCTTACACATATCATACTCACTCACCCCTAAGAACCAAGTAACACACACACAAACACTAAACAGAGACACATCCCCTCACCAGGTCCAATAAAACTGTCAAACTGACCTGAGAATTCAGAATAATATGTATCTATCCAGCTCTTATTTCAGATAACAACTTAAAAGAGACTGTTTGACCAACACAAGGAATGTTAAAAGATTCATGTTAAAAAGATAAGAAAATAAAAAATAAAAAAAAGAACAAATGAAAACTACAGACAAAAGTTCATTTTCTCCATCAAGACATTCATTTCTGTAGTTCACTGCTACCAGCAAGCAGAAATATTTCTCCTCCCGATAATGGCCAAACTAGTCGAGGAATCTAAATGGAATAATAATAAAAAAAACGAAAGAATATTAATCTACAACCCAGTGTGTCCAAAGATTTTAATTTTTTTATTTTCTTATTGTTCAATATATATATATATATATATATATATATATATATATATATATATATATATATATAGTATACCTTCATTCAAACATGTTTCATTGAATAATATCGACATATTGTATCTGTTTATTTTCATACTGATCCTTTCCAATTTTTGTCTAATCAGTTTCTTGATGTTAAGAGTATCGCATTCTGTAGCATGTCCAAATACGCTGCTTCAGCCGTTGAGATCTGTTATCGTCATCCGCTTGTCCCATTGCTGGGGTTGAACGCGCTTAGTCTGTTTTCTCGTCTTCGACCTTGACGCCAAGGGTTGACCTACCAGAAATTTAGCACTCCAAACGGCCTCATCATTCAGGGTCAATGGACCACGCAAGCGATCATCAGATGATATATATATATATATATATATATATATATATATATATATATATATATTATATATTTGAATTTGTAGGTCTGATGAATAGGATCGCATTTACGATTCCAATGGAATAAATTATGATCATGGAATATTAGCGTTTAAGCCTTTTTATTATATTCTTACTCTGTCCTGGATATTGAGTTCTACCTCGATTCTATCCTCTTGGAATTTTTTTTATCCAAAAAATGTATATATGTATGTGTATGCATGTATGTATATATATTTATATATTTTGTATATGTATGTGTATATTTATCTATCTATCTATCTATCTATATATATATATATATATATATATATATATATATATATATGTGTGTGTGTGTGTGTGTGTGTGTGTGTGTGTGTGTGTATGTATGCATGTATATATATGTATATATATAGGCAGCACATCTTCATTCAAACCTGTTTCATTGAATAATATCGACATATTGTATCTACTCATTTTCATACGAATCCTTTCCAGTTGTCTAATCAGTTTCTTGATGTTAAGATGAAATTATCAAGAAAGCCGCCGTAATTTTTTTTTAAACCAAGTAGTTTCGATATTTTCCCAAATCATCTTCAGAGGTAATTACAAAGGAAACTGCAATTGTAACTGCGATAAGATCTGCTTCCCGGTGTGATGGTGATTTTTAATAACACGACTTTACATGTATTTGATGAATGATTTGTTCTAGCGTATAATCTTTCTTTGTTCAGTAAAAATAAGATCTTAGTCCGTTAGGGTCCATGTGATTGATCCAAGAATGCTTCCTCAAATCCAATCTACGAATTTTATTCATAATCAGAATTATAAAGAATCTATCGAACGTTCATTTTATGGAGAGTTTATTCATAATTTCGATCCCTTATTCGAGAACTGGTAAAAATATAACAGACATTTTCGTTCGAATTTCACAAAATTTATTTGAATGAATTATTGCTACAGAACTATAGTTTACACACACACACACACACACACACCCACACACACACACACACACACACACACACATATATATATATATATATATATATATATATATATATATATATATATACAAATGTAAAGTAAGAAGAGTAAGATTTCAGCGTTGAAAACATTAATTTAAAACAGGCCTCAATACAATACATTTTTGTACCATCGTAATTTCCCACCTGATGGGTTAAAAAAATAGTTCTTTTTTAATGTTTTTACATGTTCTAATGTAACACTGCATAATATATATATATATATATATATATATATATATATATATATATATATATATATATATATATATATGTATTATAATAGCTTTACTCGGGCTGTTTGAAAAAAAACCGATAATACAATTTGTAAGTATATTTGAACAAGCCGATATCAGGTTGAAAAAAATCAGTAAAAAAGAAAAGATTAAAAACATCCGTGTCGGTCGAAAATAATCAATCAGCACCGCAAAGTCTAGGCAAAAGAGAAACACCCCTTGAGAAAATTAAGAAAAAACGTAAAAGTGCTCCATACAGTAACTAGTACAAATACACACACACACACACACACACACACACACACACATATATATATATATATATATATATATATATATATATATATATATATACCTGAACAAAATAAACCTACGAAATCTCCACAATTATTCTTAAATGCCTATAATTGATAACAGAAGCCATTGGTTTATACCAACGTCTTCCCATACTTAATACTTCTCGTTTTCACTCTCGCGTGGTCATGTGTGACGTCACGAGCTGCGACGCGATTTTCGTTTCCCGCGTCTCGTAAACACGAGTTAGTCGTTGCTTTGAAATTTTTCATGCAAAAAAAAAGCAAAAAAAAAACAAAAAAAACAGACTATCATTATTGTTTCGTCCGTGTATTGGTTTATATATTGAAAAGTAATTGCCATGTTTGATAATGGCTTGGATTGTATTTAAACATGTATCAATATCGGCATTCCTTTTGTCTTTCAATGGTAATGTTATTAAGCTTATCAGACAGTATGAAAGGAAATTACTTAAAATAAATAGACAAAAACTTGTCTATATTATTTAATGAAACATGCATTAATGAAAAATTGCTGACTAAATATATACAATATATATATATATATATATGTGTGTGTGTGTGTGAATTTAGGATAGCTAAAATAATGTATAAATGTAAAATGTTTGAAAAATATTTTAAAGAATTTCAGAATAAAAAGAGTTACGAAGCAAAATTTAACATTCCAATCTTCGTGTAGATTTAGGCCATTTTTTTTCTTTTAAATATTTTTGTTTTTTTTTCCTGGTTAAAATCTTAAATATGTCTGTCTTTTAAACGCACGTATTTACATACAGTATATGCAAGGAATGGTGTACATGCGCAGATTTTTTTTTTGCGTGCGTCTTCTAATGCACAAATTCAACGTAAAATATTTGAAGAATTTCGAAGATCTCAGCAGATTCCATTTATCGAGATTCCTTCAAGGTCGAGATTTCTACAAGGAAAGAAAAGAAAACAACCTATATTCAATCGTTAGACTGAATAAACATATATTTCTTTCTTCCGAAAGAAACAAGAAAGAAAGAAAGAAAGAAAGAAAGAAAGAAAAGCTTAAATTTCAGAATTATATATAATCCCTTTTCTTGAAAATAACCTATGACAGTTGAGACTCTTGAATGTATAAATACTGACAAGTTACACATATTACCGAAACCAAATATGCCTTATTTTGCAAGAGAGTAAGTAAAAGTCATTAAAAAGAAGGTTTTAACAAGCCTTATCTGTGTAATAAATATTAATATATATATATGGAATATTATTGTTTATATATATATATATATATATATATATATATATATATAAACAATAATATTCCATGGTTATAATTTATTACATTCGAATCGTAATCACGATCCAGTTCATCAGGCATACAAGTACAAAAAAGTATTTGTAGGTCTCTTGAATTGGATTGTCATTACGATTCCAGTATAGTAAATTATAACCATGGAATATTAGTGCTTGAGCATTTTATATTATATTCTTGCTCTGTCTTGTACATAGAGCTCTACCTGCATTTTATCCTCTTGAAAATATATATATATATCTACTGACCAGTAATACTGTATATATATATATAAGATATAAGTCAAATTTTGAGTGGGCAGTGCCCGGCCACGACTGCTAGTTTCATGTGCTTTAACGCAAATATGAGGCGGTAGATGATAGCGTCAGAGTGCATGACACACGCAGTTGTGGTCGGTCGTTGCCCACTCGAAATTTGACTTAAAATATTTTAAAACTCTGCCATTTATTTTGGCATTGAGCACTCTTTTTTTTTCTGTGTGCAATCTTAGCCAGATTGTTTGGTAGCTCTTTATTCTTACTTCTAAAACCTTGCAGAATTTAACCGAAAATACATCTGAAAAAAGAACTGCCTGATAAGCGACAACAAATCATTGAATAAATTGAATTTTTTTAAGAATAAAATCGTTGAACAATGACAGTATTTATTTATGACTCAACACACACATAGTGCAAATATGTAGAAAAATAGGAAAAACACGTTAGGTAAATAATCCGGGGTTCTTTAGTATTTTTGTTTTTATTTTTAAAACAGTGCTCCATACAGAAGTAGAGCTTAAATTATAATTTCGCTTGAGGATGAAACAGCGCCTGATACTTTAACTCAATTTAATTTTAATAAATATATTGAGGTTTTCCCCTCTTGTTTTTGAAACATGAAAACACTTATGTAGCGAAGGAATCATATTTTTTAAAAAATAATTATATATATATATATAGAGAGAGAGAGATATAGATATAGATATAGATAAAATTTATTGCTTAAACGTTATGCCCATATTTGAGTAGATGCTCTCTTTTTATTTATTTACTATCAGAAGTACCCGGGATGAAATAATTTTATAAGCTTCTTTATTAACACAAAACATAGCACACATGAAAGCATTACAATTCAAATAAAATATTCTTAATTTCTATTTAATTTTCTAAGCAGAAGAAACATCAAACAAAACAAAAACATAAAAGCCTGAAAATATAACAATTTAAATATACAAATTCTTAATTATCTTCTAAAATGATTCTAATTTATCAAAGTATGTAAACACAGCAATTCAAATTCAATTTTCTAAAATGATTCTAGCATGAGAACAGAACAAATCGTCAGCGAAATTGATAATGACCATCGAAACATCGTTATGAAATACCTTCTTTATAAACAATTCTTTTGTTTTTCCGCATGGAGTGAAAAGAAAATTATTCTTGCTTCTAACTCTTGA
Source organism: Acanthosepion pharaonis (assembly GCA_903632075.3). Taxonomy (NCBI): domain Eukaryota; kingdom Metazoa; phylum Mollusca; class Cephalopoda; order Sepiida; family Sepiidae; genus Acanthosepion; species Acanthosepion pharaonis. The sequence continues at coordinate 476,962 of CAHIKZ030005183.1, read as the reverse complement.
ATATATAACATAAAGTTGACTACGAGAAAATCATGATTCTTCAAGGTCTATGACAGGAGCTGAGAGGGTTGTCGTTGGGATTTATTTATGGACATTACAAAGCTTAGTTTCAATGGAAAACAGCAATCTCTTGAAAGGAATAGTTATCGCCATTAGGATCAAAGCTAATCTTGGGATGAAAACATCATCCCTTTTAACACATCCTGATAGAATGGTTGCTTCAATAAGGCGTTACATCATTTTCCTTCCATTACAGAATCTTGGTGGATTCTAGAATTCTTAATAACTTTACTAGAGCACCAACTTTGAGATCTAATTTGTGAGGCGGTCGTCCAGATGAATCTAATGGCTTCAAGAACTCAACTGAATAATTCTAAAGGATCTACAACTCCATCAACTCTTATGAGTGACACTCTCTGGAGAGGAAGTTAATGGACTTCTCAGTAATGTCTCTGCAGCCAAAATTGCTCTCTCACTAAACCACTTGTGATTTTGATAATGTTCTTTGATGTTTTGGGAAGATTGGTAATCAATTCCTGCACTAGGTTTATTAGGTTTAAGCAGCCCTCATTTTCCACAAGAGATCCTGTGGAGATGCCAGGAATAATAATCTTTTTGGAAATTTCTTCAGAAATACGATCATTAGACAGAACAACTCTCATATTTGTTTTCAGTTTTATGGTTTTGACATGTTGCTAAAGTCTTGAAGATGTCAAGTATGATCGAATTTCTTTAGGCTTCGTTCCTTTTTGTATAACTCGAAGGATTTGCCTGAAATCTCCTGATGAAATTACGGTGACTCTTCTCATCAGAAACTGACTCTTTCTTATATCTCTTATCATTCAATCAATAGCCTCTTGAGCTCTCTTCTGCAGCATATTGCATTCATTAAACACATGCATTGTCTAATAACTTCTGCCATCCCACAAGTTTTATTAATGTTGCATAGAGAAGTTTCATTCGTATATTTGAATTCAGTATGAGCAGTTCTACCTTTTTGGTAGTAATGTGGAATCAGTTCCGAATGTTGCCTCAGTAAGGGCAATTATGCTTTCTTTTCTGAGTTTGGTCATTATTAATATGTTTACAAACGTTTACACAGTTCCAACTGAAGTACCTCAGAAAAATACCTCCTTTCTGGTACCCGGCTGTTTCAGTGATGGCGTAATATGTCACTATTGGGTCATCATTGAGTATTTCAATAGGATTTTGAATATATATATATATATATAGTCTTCATAGAAATTCATAGTTTGATAATGCATTACGTTCCACGGCCAAGATTCGATTTTCAATATCAATCATTGCAGTATTATAAATTTCAATATCAATCATTGCAGTATTAAAAATTTCTAGAGAGTAGTGAGCAATATTATGCTGTCTCAGTAGTGTCTGATGGAGAAATTTATTCCAAAGGCCTTGAGGGTTGCTGAATCCGCAGGTTTTAATAAGGACAGCAAAAAGATATCTAATACTTTTTGCAGTATGTGACACTAAAGCTGAGAAGGTTGCATCCCATTGATCATCATTATCATCATCAAGTCGTTTAAACAATTCCATCAACTCTCCAAAGGTTTTCAAAAGACACTGCACGTTGGACTTCATGCAACAATATTCTCAAGTAAAAACATTCGTGTTGATTTGGATGCACTGTAGATACACAACCAAGTATCAAATCTGATCGCCTTTAACTGGTGATCCTCTTTTTCTTCTGATTCAATTCTTATTTGATTTATTCCATGTGTAATATGATGGGACCTGGAGGTAATATAATATTCTGGAAAATGGATAATTGGAACAGAGTTTGAAGGAAGCTGTCAATATTGTTTCTCTTAGATTCATTACCTGTGCTGCAGCTTATTCAGGTGTAAAAATAAACTCTTTGTCCATTTGCTAGACGTACTGCTAATTGTTGATTCACTGGATACAGTTGGTGAATGCAGAAACTGAATATCCTTCATTAAGCTTCATTGCTACAGATGTTTCGACCTTTCTGCTAATTAATGATTTCATGTGAATTATTTTGATATTGGAGAGCAAACATAGCAGCAGCTGAAACTTTGTTTACATATTTTCACCCGTACTTAATGGATTTCATAGAATTAACAAATTCAATGTTGATGTCAGCATCAAATATTTTCAGAAGGAAAGGGACGCTACACCTGTTATCAACTTCATACTGGATGCCAACCATTGATTAAAATCTACCATTTTCTTCTTCTATATGATGGATATCCCTCTTCAATAGTCTGTATCTCTTAACAAATGACCTCTGGGATATCTCTTGGTACACATGTTGTTTTTCATACAGGGAGAATTTCTATTCATTGGATCACATGAACCATGGGCCATGTGTGATTTCAGTATTTCATACAGTGATCTGTCTTCTGGTAGTTCAGCAGGAATGATGGTATCAATTTGATTGGAATGTACTTTCTCCATCAACCAAACTAAAATGTAGGCATGAGATAGTCCGCGTTTTTCCCCTCTATAGTGTACATATGGCATCTAAGTTGACTGAATGCCATATATTTTGTGAGTAAACGTATCATTTTGAATACTTTTAGCCTAAACACCCTGGTTATAAAATTAAAATTATGAACATGCAATTGTTCTTCAAGCAGTTCATTTTGAATTTCTTTCCAATTTGGATCGTAGGTGAAGATTATAAAAAAAATCTTGGTGTCTATATGATCAAACATAAGTCATTGCTTCTTGTGTTTTTTCATGCATGTATCGTAAGCTTCCTATAAAACTGGGTGGCTAGATACAATTTTGTTCCAGTAGGATCATAATTGATCGCATCTTTCAAGTGAGCATACTTTTCAGATCTGAGTTGTTTTTTGGTTCCTCCTAAGGTATCCTAATCTCTCCGATTCACTTTTGGCATACATGTCAACAGCATATTCGTGGAACAATTGTTGACTTCTGTGCATATGATTGAATGTTTTCGGATGAATCATCAAATGGTAGGCATAGAAATTCATTGCAAAGACAATCTTGTTTACATCAGCTTCTGCTCCAGCCTTGGGGATACTTAGATGATAAAGATCCATTCTATTCTCAAATAACAATGGATATTGCAAGCAATCATATGAGCAATGAAGTTCAATTATCCTTTTTATCTGATTATCTCTCCTATGAAGTATAATGTCACGATGACATCCAGTCTCTTCAGCTCTCATTATAATGACAACTTCATTACAGTCAGGTGCATCATATTGCTGAGAACGTTTTCCAGGGGATCTCTTTTCTGAATACCTTTGCTGTCAACTCTAAAGAGCCTGCAAATACACCAGAAATGCTTAAAGAATCAACCAGTGACATAATACCGCTGACGCCATTGATTGATCACTAAAATAAATTAGAAACTCGAATGCTCTTTTCTCCAATTCGATATTTGCAACTCTTACCCATCCATCACTGAGAGGTTGCTAACGAATGCGATGAACCTGACCAATATTTACTGCCCCATATGCAAACAGGAAATTAACATCATTAAACAGGCCCAGAAACGCATCCTGTTCCATGAATGTTCCCTGTGGACCAACCGTAGAAATCCTGACTTTAGTATTACCATGGGTGCGTTTGATTCAGCAGAAGCTTGTGAACTAATTTGATGTCAAAGTTTTATCTATGATATTAACAAAATCTGCATATTTGAAACTTCTCACATAACTATTCTTTTCATCTAGAATTTCTCGGAGATTCCAGATAATATCAATGTATCCTTGTTCGCTTGAACTCTTTTCTCCGCCTACTGTTTCATATCACCAGCAAAGTATATCTGTGAAGACTCAGGTTCTTTATGAGGTAGTGGTTAAAGCGCTCCAATTATGCGATAAACTTGTCCCTTGAAAGAGGGCATGAATTGTCCCTGGTGAATGATCTTAGAAGAAGACCATCCGGAATGTATTGCTGTATTTCCCGTTAATACTGTCTTTGCTCACAAGAAGGTTATTCAACAAATCTGGGGGAACGGAATAATGTTGGAATCAAACATCCCCATTGGATCAACACAGTCCGATATGACCCCTACTTCACTTTTCTGAACCACAATGTGTTGTAGAGTAGTTTCACAATGGAGGCTTGTATTTGTACTAAGTCGGTCCTAAAATAGGTTCGACGTACAAAACGTTAGGAACTTGATATAAGAGTTAATGACACAGAGAAATCTAGTGATGGTCGCTGATACTTTTAGTATCCGACTAACGGTCGTCCGGCATCGACTGACTGACCAACGATATTTAGTCCCCCCACCACGAGGGCATCATGTGGCACAAGGCCGGTTTAACGTGGGATCTCCGAGCCCGTGGGCTCGTCCAAAAATATGTCTACTGAACCCGTATAAACGGGTTCAGGGTTGGTTTACCTCCTCAAAAGAGAATTCGCCTTTCGGCGTAGCCTCCTTCGGGGTACTCCCCGCCCGAAGGCAGAGAGTTCAACCGATCAGCCGGTCGACCAACATCGACTGACTGACTGACCAACTCCGAGCGACTGCTACTACTCCTACTTATTATAGGTGGGAGAGTTTATTACCAATAGAATAACGTGTGTTCCAGTATAACACAATGAGAGCAAAGATTTTCCATGGAGCCAATTTGAATTGACGATTCAAAAGCAGTCATATGAAAGATGATAATTAAATGCGACTTAATTCCACTGCATTCTCATTCCTGCTTGAAGTTGAGCATGTTGATCCTGTTTTGGTATTGCCTTTGCAAACTTTGTTCTACAAATTCATTTTGCTTTTGTTGTACACTGCTTATTCTTTGATCTTGATGTCTTAGCTGTCTTCACTTTCAGATTCTTGCTGTCTCAACTGCTCAGATTTGACCCTCAAGTCTGAGATTTTTCCTCTTCTGATTCTTGATGTCTGAGCTGTTCGTGTCTATCACCATCTCCATGAAGTCTCTGCAATCTTTGTTCCTCACACTCTTGCAGTCTCAGTTGTTCTGATTTCATTTTCTGTCACTGAAGTCTTTGTGATCTTTGTTCTTCAGATTCTTGCTGCCCCCCACTGGTCATCTCTGACCCCCTGTTCTTTAAGTCGTCGCAGTCTTTGTTTTGTGATCTCAACGAACAATCGTTGTCACTTTCGTAATGCTCGTTGTAGTAGAGATATTTTAATCGCAGATACCACTGTAGTACGCCGTTGGACAATACTGGTGTCAGACGCCTTCGAATAGCACTATAGTACTTGCTCGATAATACTCGCTCGAATAGTAATCCGTATAGTGATCAGAATAGTATAATGAATAGAATATAGAATAGCAGTCCATATAGTAATAGAGGATAGAGTAGAAATGGAAATCCATATAGTAATAGATGAAAGACTAAAAATGGAGATCCGTATAGTAATAAAGGATAGAATAGAAATGGAGAATCGTGTATTAATAGAGGATAGACTAGAAATGGAGATCCATAAAGTAATAGAGGATATAATAGAAATGGTGATCCGCATAGTAATAGAGGACAGAATAGAAATGACGATCGTTAGTCGTTAGCTACTTCCTACATATATGCGTTTCCTCTATGGTCACGTGGTCTACTTAATTCAATAATGGGATCGCCTGTTTTTGCTCACTGGTGATCTATGTTCAAACCCAAGTGTCGGTAGCGACACTTTAGTTCTATATAACACTTTGCTTCTCAGTTTCTGCTTGTCTCTGTCGCTGCATTGCAAGAGAATACGGCAAGTTCTTTCCTAAAGATGATTTCTCCTAAGGAGGCATTTTTTCTTGAATATAGTTGTTCAAATATACGCTGTACTTAGGAGTAGTTTTTTTGTTACTTTATTGTCTATTCACCAAGTTGTTTCTAAAATAACTTGATTCTATGAAGCACTGTTATATCTTGTCGTGGTCACTTGATGAAGTAAAAGACGTTTATCCTTTGAAAGGTTGGTAAGAAATGAAACGGAGGCCATTGATTATTGTATTTTTATACTTTTAATGTGTGGAGCAAGTTCAAATAAATACTGAATCATATTTTCCCGAAGTAATGTCCATAATATACTTTCAATAAGTATCCCAATGTGATGTAATTTAATGTCTAATAAACAAAACTGAGTAAATGTTGTTGATTTTTTGTAATGTAATTATTATCCTATTATAATTGTACTTGTTTTTTCCTTCATTAGTTAGCTCGACCGTTACGCCTCATAAAAAATGGACTATTCCGCGTTTTGATATCGCGGAAAGAGGGGAAAATATACTACTTGGTTTCACTGAGAAAATGATATAAAGAAAGTGAAGATAGAAGTGGGGAGAGAGAATCAGTTGAAGGTGATAAGAACATATACTATGCTTAGATATCAGCCAAACGACCGATAAGTTTGGGCGGATGCGTTAACTACGCCATATTTGAGACTGACAATATTGAACGACGTAAACCGAGTAATGGAATGACCAAAAGTCCATAATTTAAATAAAATAAAATCGTCTGCTGAATTATTTTTAAATTATTATTAAGAAAAATATTCGTAAGGCTGCGGTCTAGAAAGAAAGAAAGAAAGAAAGAAAGAAAGAAAGAAAGAAAGAAATATGTAGGGAAGATATAAGTGTTTAACGTCTCCTGCAAATACCTCATAAATAATGGACTATTCTTTTTTGATCGCGTGGAAAAAGGGGAAAATACACTACTTGATTTCAGTGAGAAAATGAAAGAAAGAAAGAATGAAAGAAAGAAAGAATGAAAGAAAGAAAGAATGGAAGAAAGACAGAATGAAAGAAAGAAAGAATGAAAGAAAGAAAGAATGAAAGAAAGAAAGAACAAACAAATGAACGAAAGGAAGACAGAAATGTTTAACGGCTGTTTCAGTGAAATCTTTTCATTTCTTCCCACTTTTAAAAACAACAACAAGCGTTCATATTTATGATTTTTATTGCAATATTTTGTTATGTTTGTTAAGCTCAGATGTTTAACAATGCATTATGGAAATTTCTACGGACATTTTATTGCTGTAGAACTCGTCATGAGCTTATTCAATCATTAACTTAAGAGTTAAGAATTAAGATTCATCAGAAAATGAAAATAGTAAAACCGCGAAATTTTCATGGGTCTTATTTTATATGAATTTAGGTTGAAATAAATTTATGTTATTATATATTTAAAAAAATAGAAAGTTATTTAAATTTAAAGTTTCTGGAAAAACTAACGATATTTTACTTTGTTAATAACTGTACTTCATTTTCACGTTCCAAATGCGGAGCTCGAACCTTGGGTTGCTTTTTATGAAATCCAAGCTATCATCTTACACTTAATGATAATGATCATGATAGCGGTAATGGTAATGGTAATGAAAACGGTAATGTTAATGCTAATGTTAAAAGTAATGATAATTGTAATGATAAGGATAATGATAATGGTAATGATAATGGAAATGAAAACAGTAATGATAATGGTAATGAAAACGGTAACGAAAATGGTAATGTTAATGGTAATGATAACGATAATGATAATGGTAATGAAAACAGTAATGAAAACGGTAACGAAAATGGTAATGTTAATGGTAATGATAACGATAATGATAATGGTAATGAAAACAGTAATGAAAACGGTAATGTTAATGGTAATGATAACGGTAATGATAATTCTGGGAAACTAACGTCATTTTACTTTTGTTGCAAAATAAAATCTTTACATTTGCCTTGATAAAGTCCATCAGAGGACGAAACGTGCCAGCTAAGTTTTCATTTTATCTCTATTGATATTGCTCTTTTATAGATATATGCTTAGTTATATCTGAAATTTTACATATATACATCTACATGTATTTATGATGTCATGTATGTTTATATGTATGTGCCTTTACATATGTGAATCTGATGAAGGAGACAAATCGGGAAAACCTGCAGTCGAATTGATTGCTGGTTATCTTCCTTTGGCTTGTCACTAGATATTAATCCCCAAAGACCCAGGGAGTCACTATAATCCAATGATGTGCAGATGTCCCAACTTATTATTTCAAATATCTTATTATTCCTGGATATTTTGTCATCTTATCTTGGTTTTCAATGATGTCATCATCTGAACTGTGAAAGTACATGGTGGTACACAGGAGAGTTGTTGGGCATGTAGATCCATCAATCCAATGAAGGATATAGAGATTATCTGTCATATACGCCTGATATATATATATATATATATATATATATATATATATATATATATATAAATCGTATGCCGGTCTCAAACTCGTTTTAGAAGCCATGGACACAGATATCAGACGGAAGTCTTCACAAATAATAAGGAGTAAGATGTGGCTGTTTTATTGGTCAATAATAGTTGTAACCTAAGGAAGGTTATTGAAGAGAATAATCACACGAAGTTTGGTAATGAACGATAATACTTAGGACAAAAACAACACATATAAGATTCGCAAGCTGCGCGTAGAAGTAGTCAATTGCTAAAAGTGAGTCAAATATATTCGACAATGAATCTCCAACTGCTAACGACTCCACGCGGTCATATGTGACACAAGGCCGAATTTAATGTGGGGCATCCGTAGGCTCGGTTAAAAATTCCCCGTAGACCCTGTGTTTCCTCAGACGAGAATTTGTCTTTCGACATAGCCATGTCTAGGGATCCTCTCTTCTCAGAGGCAGAGTGTTTGACCAGCACAGCTGGAGACGAATTTCCAAATGCAGAACAACATACAGTATTTACTGCAGTATTTATATGAATTGGGATATACCCATTATCGCCCGTATGTACGCTACAACAATAATAAAGATTCATTCACATAACTTACTGTTAATATCTCATACAGGACTAAACAATGTTGATAAATGATAAAAACGGGTGCATCGTTTTACAACGGACTTTAAGAATGGCAATTGATCATTTTGTTACTGCTACAATCAATGTTTCATATTTGTGACCTTGTGTCAGACTAAACTAAGACTGAAAATATAAGCAGTTGTTGGAAAATATTTTGGTTGCCTTGTAATGTTTTGGAGTAGAGGATAGTACAAATAACAAAGTAGTGAGTCAGACTTCGGTATGCCTTTAATGTCTCGACACCATGATGTAAACATTTGCACGTCTTTAAAGCAAATGCTTGCGTAGTGAATTTTCTCACTAAGTACGTTTTTTCTTGTGTCCTTTTATCAGACGGAGCTTAGTAAATATTTCCTGTACAATTATTAAACATTTACTTATGGTTCATTACGTTTTTTCACTTTTCGTCACAATGTCGACATTCCCATTTTAACCCTCAGGCGTGCTTACATAAAAAATAAAATAAATCTTTCTCAAGCGGATTAGAATTATTCAAGACTTTTAGAGACAGCATGGAAAAGTGATAAAAACTATTCCATAATGGCTTTTAAAAATACGACAATGTCAAATTTTGGAGTTATATATTTATAATTTTTGTTCTTATCCATGATAAATTAATGTTAGATATTCAAAATGGCGATGATTTGCAAGAGAGAATTTCGGTTGTAAATTCCAATGCATTAAACAACAGTCCATATTTAAAGCTATTATTTTAAGACATTTTTTTAATGTTTATACGTTCTTTTTATGGATACAAATATTTAAGTAAACGCTCTGTTTATAATAAAACAGTTTTAACGACATTTATCAGCCTGAATGTCCTAGAAATCGTCATAGAAAATATGCGTCCTCCAACAGGAATCGAACCTGTATCTTACACAGAACCGTCATATAGCCTGACGTGCTTTATCGATTGAATCACAGAGAAGCGTTTCGGTTAGCAAGGTCGATTTTACTGTTTTTAAACTACATGATTTTCTCTCGTACATTCATATCTGCTCGATGCGTATCCAAATATAAACAAATGACGTCACACATTATGAAATAGACAAAGTCCAACAATTATTTTAAGACATTTTTTTATGTTTATACGTTCTTTTTATAGATACAAATGTTTAAGTAAATGCTCTGCTTATAATAAACAGTATTAACGACTTTTACCGGCCTGAATGTCCGAGACATTTTCATAGAAAATATGCTGTGGCCAGGTACTGAACGCACAACTCTTTTGTGTCAAGTCAATGGTTTATTTCCACCGACGCTTTTCTACACAGGGCCATGCAAGGGTGAACAGCGACCAAAAAAAAAAACTTGGAGGTAGATAGAAAGTGTGATGGATAAGTTGTTGTCAAAATTACGAAAAAGTAAAAATATCACTGACGTCTCAGTTTAATAGATATATTTACCAATAATATACAAATATCTTGAAATAATAAGTAAATTAAAACAAGTCTTTATATAAAAAAAACACTTTTGCCTAGTTGGACTGATGAGTTGTGATACAGCGAAACAGACATGATATATATATATATATATATATATATATATATATTGAATTCTTAATACAAAGTTGCATGTAGTTGTTTACAAAAGGTTATGTACCGAAAAACAATATGGAATGTTTTTATTTATCTGTTTGAAGTTTCAAGAGCGTGACTTAGTCGCGTCTTGCTAGTTTGCATTCCCAGAACTAAAAGAGGCTGTATAATTTACACACCTAACGATGTCTCGTGCAGTTCTCATCAAGTTACGAGACTGTTTTTAATTCTCGTGTTTATCAAATATTAGTTACTTTATTAGTCAAAGGAAGATAAATTTTGTCTCTCGCAACACACTTCCCAGGTATTTAAATATCCGCACTTGTTTGATATCTCCGATATGAATTATATCTTCTCGTAGCTGACGTTTAATCCTTTCTTCTCGTGTGATTTAATAAGCATGGCTTTGATTGGCACAAGATCAACAGTAGAGAGCACACAGTGAGGATCAAACTCACTACTCAGTCGAAACTGATCGTGTCCTCCTTTTACTATAATATCCAAATAATTAAATAAATTAAAATCGCCTGCTGAATGATTTTAAAATTATTATTAAGAGAAATGTTCGTAAGGCGGGGATTTAGCTAGAAAGAAAGAAAAAAAGAAAAAAAGAAAGAAAGAAAGAAAAAAGAAAGAAAGAAGTGGGGAATATATATGTGTTTAACGTCTCCTGCAAATACCTCGTAAATAATGGACTATTCCATTTTGATCGCGTGGAAAAATGGGAAAATACACTACTTGATTTCAGTGAGAAAATGAAAGAAAGAAAGAATGAAAGAAAGAAAGAATGAAAGAAAGAAAGAACAAACGAATGAACGAAAGGAAGACAGAAATGTTTAACGGCTGTTTCAGTGAAATCTTTTCATTTCTTCCCACTTTTAAAAATAACAACAAGCGTTCATATTTATGATTTTTATTGCAATATTTTGTTATGTTTGTTAAGCTCAGATGTTTAACAATGCATTATGGGAATTTCTACGGACATTTTATTGTCGTAGAACTCATGAGCTTATTCAATCATTAACTTAAGAGTTAAGAAAATCAGAAAATGTAAATAAGAAAACCGCGAAATTTTCATGGGCTTTTCTAGTTTTATATTATTTTAGGTTGAGACAAATTTATGTATTATATATTTTAAGTAATTGAAGGTTATTTAGATTTAAATATTCTGGAAAAACTGATGATATTTTCACGTTCCCAGTGCGTAGCTCGAACCTTGGGTTGCTTTTTATGCTGAAAGCCAAGTTGTCATCTTACACTTAATGTCAATGGTAATGATAACGGTAATGAAAACGGTAATGATAATGGTAATGAAAACGGTAATATTAATGGTAATGAAAACGGTAATGATAACGGTAATGATAATGATAATATTCGTTGTTTCCCTATAAGGAAACATTCGGCATTTATTGAATGAGCAGACACACATTCGACATTCATTGATTGAGCTAAGGGAGAGAAGATGAGAAAAATATTAATGAGCAGGAACAATAAAATAACAGTAACTAAGAAAACAGAAAATAACGCCGTCATGGGTAAGACGATAAACTACATCCGACAGAAAGGCCTCTGATCAGGAGGTTTTGAAAAGCCTGGAACCATCTCTTAATTGCTGGTGGCAGCACTTGTTAGGGTCCCAGCTATGGGCAAATAGTTAACCCCAAACTGGGGTCAAAACACTATGAAAGTGTGAAAATATGTTTTAATACCAGCAATATATTTTTATAAAAATGATTACCAGCAATACATTATTACCAGCAATACTTTTTTGGAAAAAATATTAGCCGCAATACATTTTTGAAAAAGAAAATATTACCAGCAATGTATATTTGGAAAAATATTACCAGAAATACTTTTGGGGAACAAATATTACCATCAGGGAAAATCTTGACATTGATATGTAATACAAAAAAAAACAAACAAACAGAAAATAAGGATTGATATTGTATTTAAATTTTTTGCAAATAAAACTTGACTGGAAAGCAAGAAGCCGGGAGATAGTTTTAACGCAAGAGGAGACTCTTAAATCTAGAAATTCCAACTGTAAAATGACGAACCTTGCAGTTACTCACAGTACAACGCTTAAATTCATAGTCAAAAATCACCATTTCCGCTTAAATTTATAAAATCTTTCTCTTAAAACAATTTTTAGGAAAATAGTTTTTTCAAGTCCAGTTATCGCTCTTTCCAGTATTGATAGGCGGGTTCCTTACTAACACTTTGTTTGAAATATGTGGAATGTCAACATCTTATGTCTTTAGTCTCTCTTAGAAAGAAAGAAAGAAAGAAAGAAAGAAAGAAAGAAAGAAAGAAAATGATAACGAAAGAAGAAATGAGATAGATTGATAGAGAGGGGAAAAAGAACGTGAAAAAGCAAGAAAATGATAGAGAAAGAAAAAGAAAAGAAGAGAAAAAGAAAAGAGAATCAATTATGAAAGACAGAAAGAAAGAAAAAGAAAGAATGAGTAAAATTAAAATAAGAAATTGATATAAGAAAAATAATATAGAAATATAATTGAAGAATGAGATCTAGAAAGAAAACGATGATTTAAAAAAGAGAAAAAAAAACTAAAAAGAGAAGAAAAAGAGACAAAGAAACATAGGGAGAGAAAAAGATGGAATAAAAAGAAAAAAATAACGATTGAAATTGCATTTAAATTTTTGCAAATAAAACATGACTGGAAAGAAAAAAAATCAGGAGATAGTTCCACAAGCGATAAGCACAAGAAAATGAAGTCAAGTAAGAAAATGGCGATTGAAAAAAAACTGATAGGAGAAAAGAAAGGGTCAGAGAGAGAAGAGAAAGAGAGAGAGAGAGAGGGGGAGAGAGCGAGAGAGGGGGAAGGGAGGGAGAGACAAGGAAAGAAAGATGGAGTAAAAGAAGAAATAACGATTGACATTGCATTTAAATTTTCGAAAATAAAACTTGGCTGGAAATCAAAACGCCGGGGGACAGTATCACAAGCGATTAAGTACAAAAGAGGAAACAATTAAATCTAGCAATTAAATCTAGCAATTAAATCTAGCAATTAAATCTTGCAATTTCAACTGTAAAATGACGAAACCTTGCCGTTAATCAGCGCTTAAATTCATAAACTCATAAATCTTCATTTCTGATTAAATTTATAAAATCTTTCTCGTAAAACAATTTTTCAGAAAAATAGGCTTCTCAAGTCCAGTAGCTGTTATCCCTCTTTCCAGTATTGATATGGTTTCCTTTCTAACCTTTTATTTGAACTAGTGTGGAATATCAACATCATGTTTATACCATTATTTTATCTTCGAATTACAAGTACTATTTTAGTTGTTGCTGCTGTTGGTACTCTTCGAGTGATGCTGTTTCTGTTATTTGTTACAAATCTTTGTGAATCTGTAGCGCCAGTCCACAATGTTCAAAAAAATATGATCTGCCAAGGCCATCGGGCTTCACTCGTTCAAAGCTCTGTGTTTAAACATTGACCTCAGAAAGGTGTTATATATAGCAGACAGGTTAGATATTTCTGAATGGTTTTGTCACTATGCATGACATCCTTATGAAAGTCTTGATCTGACGAGGCTATTTAAGAACCTGACTAAAGCTTTCTGGTTGACTTTTTGGCTTTGTAGCAATTTATGGTTTTGGGCGAAACAACCTCTGGCGAGGCCTATGTTCAATTTCCCTTTTTTTTCTATACTAAATTTATTATAACTAATTGTTGTAATGCAATGTCCCACACTCCCTATCGCCTATGTGGAGTAACTATATCAGTAGCTATATATAGTGAGCACAGGATATACCTGGGTGCTTCCTTCAGAAATTACTAGCCTGCCACCCGATTCCCTGTCTTTCAGTAGTGTATTCTCTTTTATAATAAACCTCTCTTCTTTCATCTACATGTGTGTTGCTGTTCCTTCACTCGAGTACCTCATTTGTCCGTTTTTAACCTCTTTAAGAATACAACACTGATCCATATGCCGAGTTTAGTATTTATTTACTAATTTCAGATATTCTATTAATTCCACATCCTGAAATTTTATGATGGATTCATTGGAATAGAAGAGATATAGTAAGTGTTAGGCTAGTTCGAGAAATCAATTACATATTATATTTTTTTACTCATATTAGGTAAATTGCAGTTGTGTGCAGTAATATGAATCTGTTTTCAGGCTGTGTGATGAAATTTATTTGACTTTGAAAAATATTGCGTCGTCCGTGATTGCATTAGATTTTTATCCTGCTCAGACACTATTGTCTCGATTAGTTGTCCTACGGCCATTGTCTGGGATGGACGTTACTCCAAGGAATTTCTGCTTAAATTCATAAAATTTTTCTCTTAAAACAATTTTTCAGGAAAATAGGCTTCTCAAGTCCAGTAACTGTTATCCCTCTTTCCAGTATTGGTGTGGTTTCCTTCCTAACCTTTTATTTGAACTAGTGTGGAATATCAGCATCATGTTTATACCATTATTTTATCTTCGAGTTACAAGTACTATCTATTTTAGTTGTTGCTGCTATTGGTAACTGCTAGTTCGTGAAACCATTTACTCTATAGTGAATCCAACTGATCAGCAATAGGTCTCTTTCTTTTTTGTTGTGTATGATTCACCTAATTTATATAAGCGGACTACCGACCATATAAATATGGGTTGGTACCGGAAGACAGGGGAAGATAGTAGAGATTAAGAAATTGAATCCAGAGACTCTGCCCGACTGCGATTTAGTCAACCCATTATGCAGGAACAGTCTTCCCAAGAATATACCAAACTAACTGTAAATATTGTGTACCTATTCTTTGTTTCAATACATTTTGTTAACGTACATTTTGTGTTGTATTATTCCATGCTTATTTAAGCTTCAACACTTTTCTTCCTGGAAATCTCTACTCTAAGTTACTTAATGATGTTTTTTGTTCCATCATAATATTCTACCGTAAAAAAAAATAAATATACCTTAATTAAATCTAGCCATTAAATCATTTTAATCACCGTAATTAAATCAAATGACGTATTTTATTGGAAAAAAAACGTAATACTGACATTTTTACTTTTGTTTAAGAATATAATCTATAAAATTCTTCTTGTGATTTTGTAAGGTCAAGTGACCCTACTTACTCAATTCTTATTTTCTCTCTGTATACAAGCGGTTTGTTTCTAACATAAGTTCTGAATTACTCTTATCTATTTTAAAATATAACCGTTTAATTATTTATTATATTGTCAGTTAATTACACCACTTGTGCAAATTAATTGAAACAACTGCCTTAGTTCCCTTTCTTTCACCATTCGGTCAGTTTTCGATCTTCTGAAGTGACAGGGTGTAATCGATTTATATGTTTTCCTCATATTAGGTAAATTGCAGTGGTGTGCAGTAATATGAATCTGTTTTCGGGGTGTGTGATGAAATTTATTTGGCCTTAAAAAATATTGCGTCATCCGTGATTGCATTAGATTTTTATCCCGCTCAGACACTATTGTCTAGACTATCGATTAGTTGTCCTACGGCCATTGTCTGCGATGGACGTTACTCTAAGGAAGCTTACGGAAATTTGTAACGCTGCGCGAACACTTTGGTAAGCCTTACCAGTAAGCAAATCAAAGTACTAGACTAGTCCAGAAACTCCCCTGATTTAAATCCAATCGTGAATCTGTGGTCATTCTGCAAGGGAAGACTTCGTGGAATGGACATACGAAGTACTAACATGTGCAATGGGTCATGTTTCATTAGAAAAATACGAAAAAAAAAGTAAATAATAACGGAATTAATTTTTTTGTTTCAATTAATTTGCACAAGGATCTATGTTTCAACATATCTACCGTAAAAAAAAATTATATATTTTTAATTAAATCTAGCGATTATATCATTTTAATCATTGTAATTACATCAAATGACATATTTTATTGGAAAAAAACCGCAATAGTGACAATTTCTTCCTTCTGTTTAAAAATATGTTATTAATCCATAAAATTCTTCTTATGACTTTGTAAGTTCATGTGTCCCTACGTTGTGCTTTCATTCTACCTTTCGTGTCTTGTAAAATGGTAAACATTTCTCTGTGGAAGCATTATCTTTTAGTAATCAATGTCATATTATTAAACATGTTACAATAGACAGATCCCAAAGATAGAACGAGCGAGAGATAATCGGGATAAGTAAATATAAGGAGATATGTTCATTTGATAGGTTGAAGTAGGCAAATAGATATAGAGATGTTAGCTGATACAAGAAAGAGATCAGATCGATTTTTTGCGAACTCCAAAAGGATAAGCGTAAATTTGATTATGAACGAAAAAAAAAATAATCAAAAACCATCCGTTGCAAGAATTCATAATTTGAACATCTTAAAAAAAAATAGATATGGAAGAGAAGAAAGGAAATGCAATCAATTTGGCAAGAGAAACAACAGAAGTAAAGACAGAGTCAGAATAATTGAGATTTTTAACGTTAGTCTGACGTCACATTGAGATGTAGTTTGACACGTGATCTGCCCGGATGAATGTGACGTCAATAGCGGGAGTAAAAAAAAAAAAAAAAAAAACACTGACGTGTAGCTCTGCTATTGGTGAGAACGCAGCTGATATCTATGCAAAACAACACAGACTCTCTCTCTTTCTATGAATAAATTGCTCTAGAGAGTGCATGTATACGCACGAAAAAGTTCATTTCGAAGGTCGCATACGTTCAGATACGTGTTCAGATGATAGGGCAATGGTAGCTTTCGTGCAATCCCTTATATATACCGATCACCTCCGCAGGTCAAACCTTTGCATAATTTGTCTGAAAAACAATTCAGGTGTGGGTGAGTGGTGTAGTGGTTATTGGCATGGAGAGTGGAATTGGAAAACCTACATTTAAATTGCGGGATAATCTATTGCGCTCATTTTCGCAATAGCGCTCTTACGAAAGGCATGAACCTATATCTTTTACTCCCTTTCCCTTTTTTTTCTATACTAAAGTTATTATAACTAATTGTTGTAATGCAATGTACCACACTCCCTATCGCCTATGTGGAGTAACTATATCAGTAGCTATATATAGTGAGCACAGGATATGCCTGGGTGCTTCCTTCGGAAATTACTAGCCTGCCACCCGATTCCCTGTCTTTCAGTAGTGTATTCTCTTTTATAATAAACCTCTCTTCTTTCATCTACATGTGTGTTGCTGTTCCTTCACTCGAGTACCACATTTGTCCGTTTTTAACCTCTTTAAGAATACAACACTGATCCATATGCCGAGTTTAGTATTTATTTACTAATTTCAGATATTCTATTAATTCCACATCCTGAAATTTTATGATGGATTCATTGGAATAGAAGAGATATAGTAAGTCAAGAATCTCGAGATGTCCAGCAGGAGAACCAGACCAGATAAGGGAACAGTATTATTGTGAGACCGTAACATACCTACAACATGGACTCTTCCAGGACTATATAAAGTATGCTATATAACACTCTAGAGAAAAGAAGAAGAGGAGGAGAGAGAGTAGCTATTAATACCGTAGTATCAGCCGCGTACGACTACCAATATTGGACACTAGCACATAGTAAGCTCCGCTTACACTTACACTATCTTTGTAACCTTTTTGTTTAATATATCTTTCTTACCTCTAATCCGTGTTTTCCTTCCGTGGTCCCAAATTTGGGTCCACATCAAATATTCAGTCTTCAGTATTTATAGATGTGCACGATGAATTCTGACAAGCAAGATTTTCTGGCACGACATAGTAAACAAACTTTCTTAGCAGTAGCTGTAGCCATTCGATATAATCGTTTGACTACATGTCAATGGAAAATGCACGTCAAAGAAGGCGTAGAGTGTTGTTCTCCTGGGGGTCAGCAATAGTCATGCCGATGGCAGACAGAATAGGGTCTCTATGGTGATTAAATGAAATCGCTTTTGTTTTAGGGGCGTTAAAATTATTCAAAAGTACCTTTATTGGGCGATTTGTTAAGAACGACTGTATTCAACCAAATATTAGTCCCGTGACACCATCGCCCTTGATCTTGCGAAGAAGGCCAGCATGCTAAACCAGGTCGGACGCCTTTGAGATATATATCTAGAACCACAGCCTAAGCTTAGCCATTCTTATTTAAAGCTTGATAGACAAAAGCCAGTGATGGCCGTTAACACATCTGCCGTCGACCTGGCGAGACGGGAACCATATTGCTTGCCCGAAAGGAGGTCGTGCGAAGTCAGATGCTTAATCAGTTCGGCATTGATATGCAAATATTTACTATCCAATTAAAGGAAGCTGATAAAATGCAAATGGTTATAATCATAATGTGAAGGAGAATTCGTGTTTCGTTTATTTTCCTGGCAGTTAATGAATGGAGACATCCTTGTTTTGTTTCCAGGCAATTACTGCGTATACAGCCGACGCAAATGTGTCTGGTTATGAGAAGTTCTAACAGCAGAAAAATACCGGCACCTTACATTAAAAAGCAAGAAGGATTATGTAACACCCGACGCCTTTGCAGTGGTTTTCTTGGGAAAATATTTGCCTTAACCCAAACATACGTATGTAAGATTCTACCTTAACCTTCAGTAGTATTTATTCTTGGCAATAAATTTTTACTTTTGTATCTACGACTATTTAGATCTTGAATTTGTTTTGACATCTTCGGGTGAGAAACGCAAAAAAATATCTAATGCAAATGTGTTCACTGTGCACGAAAACGAGTGTGGGTGAATTAAAAAAAGGTTCAACTCGCTTCAAAGAAGCTGCAACTTTTCAATTTATTTTCAGTAGTCGTTTCTGTAGTCATGCACTCAAGACTGTAGTGCAAGTTGTCGCATCACATTAACACAGTGTAAGAGGGGATAATAACTTTTTTTTTCCTTTATTAAATTTCCCCTAATACAAGGCTCAAGAACTAATCAAGGTGGAGCGTTATTTAATTAGTTGCATGATATAAATACAAGAGGAGATTGAAATAAGTGAATGTTATGAGGATAAGCTTTTATTTCTGTCCCTATTTTCTTTAGTTTAATTTTCTCCGTCAGATGACAGAGATGTTACTTCTCTGGTAGATGCGGGGTGTTTTTCATTTTCCGAGTGTGTATTTCGTATTTGTTCTTGTGTCTACCTGAGTGTATGTTTGTATCACTGTTTCGTCGAATGGTTGTTATTAATTACTTAGTCCCGCATTAATTTCCTCCAGTTAACTGATTTTTCTACCACAACTAATGATTGTTTTTATAATTACTTACACTATTTTATTTAGTTCTTGTATATAAATAAATTGTATTCTTGATAAGTATTCATTAAGTTTTCATTTTTAAATGTTATTTTTATTCCCGCCCACCACAGACAAATTGCACATATGGGAACTAATTATGACTTCATAGAGACTCAGAGGTATAGTGGTGGCTGTATTAAGAATGTTGTTTCGGTGTAAGAAATACTATGTTATGTTTAGGTCAGTAATCGTGGCTAGGTAAGACAGATTGATATCCTTTTCGCCTTATGCCATATTTGTTTTATATTATATCAAAAAAAAATATTACTGTGACGATAATAAGAGTTGATATGAGTAACTCTTGACTTGAAGAGGTAAACATTTTAGTTTTCAGGGAAAACATCCACGTGCGAGTCTGTTCCATAATATTTCTAGGGGAAAAAAAGCCGTCTTAATAGAACTTCCTATTTAGAATTGGAATAAAGAGGAAATGTGGGTGATTTGATTCCTTGGACGTAGCTAGGCGAGGCTTAGCTCTAACTGCCTGAACTGCTTTGACCTTTATACGTCACTGCATGTGTATCTGTTTAATTTCGACCAAATTCAGCTGCTTTTATATAATTTTTCCAAATTTGAAAATATTTGCCACTTTCTAAAAAATCACTGAGATATCAAGAAAATATTGTTACAACAATCTCGTTTTTTTTTTTTGTTTGTTTTTTTGGTTTTTGCGTTCTACAATTTTTTCCTTCTGGCGTTGGTTTCTTTCTATTGTCGCAAACGTTTTTGGACTAAATATTTATCAGCCAATCGTAAAAACGTAGGCGGATTGAGCAAAATTTTCGACAGTTAATGATGTATTTCTTTAAAATTATTGAGAGTAATTCTTTCTTATTTTTTTATCGATCCAAACAGAATCGAATTTAAAAAAAAGAAAAAAAGAAGCAGAACACACACACACGTACAACACATGTCATAGAACTTGGATAAGATCACAATGAGTATTAAAACACAAGAGACAATTGTTAAAGCCAGACATAAATATTAGGATAAATATTGCGATAAAAAAGACATACCTGTTTGCGCAGTCTATGAAACCATAGAAAAGGCAAAAGAATTAAAGATAAAAGAAATCCAGGCAATAAAAAAAAATGTACGACAGTTAACATAAAATACTTACGGTCAAATCACGATGAAAACACCGCTTCCTGTTCGATCACCGAAGTTAAGCATCATAGAGCCAGGTCAGTACTTAGATGGGTCACCGCTTGGGAACACCTGGTACTGTTAGCAGATTCCTACTTGCGGGGTAAACTTCCAAGTTTTTAGGGCACCTCGCGGTGGTGTAATCGTTATCAAGCTTGTCTCGCTAGAATAGTTATGACTGAGTAGTGAGTTCGATCCTCACTGGGTGCCCCTTACTTTCGGCCTTGTGCCACATCCAAGCAAGACTTGGAAAATCAAGCGCACAGTCGAACAGATCTGTTCGCACTGTGCTGTCGAACTCTCTGTTTTTGGCAGAGAGGAACCCGGACGAGGCTTTGCCGAAGGGCAAAGTTTCGTCCGGGGAGGTAGATAGGCCCGGACCCACTTAGGCGGGTTCTACGGGAATAGTTTTGGCCGAGCCTACGGGCTCGGAGTAACCACGTTAAACTCGGCCTTGTGCCACATACATTTCTCTTTTCTGTTAAATATAGCAGTTAACCTTAAATTAGACGTGCACCACTTATATCGGGGGGGGGGGTCAGTGCTCTATATCCCCCCCCAAAAAAAAGAGTCACGTTCTCACGTGGTTTCCCTCTGTCTCTTTTACAAATATTTTTATGGTAACTGCTCTGATGAGCTTTTTTTCCTTGCTGCCCTAGCTACATGATTCTAACCGTGCTACTGGACTGGCATCTAGATCCCACTCGTTTACTGTTGAAATAGATAAATGCAACTCCTACTTCGTTTCTTTTCTCGCACTTCACACTTGTGGAACTCCCATCCGTTTAGTTACTTCCCCTTATAACTACAATCTTCAAAAATGTAAATGCAACGTCAATCGCCGTCTTCTATCTTCTTGAATCCCGTTCATCTTTTGTCCTTTCCTAAATCTCAGTTTAACTCTCACTTTCACTCCATTTAATCCCCATGCGGACAAGTAGTATTCCCGCCTTTCTTAGAGTGAAATGATTTTTAAAAAATGCTTGGCAGAATTTATTTAACCTGAAAGATGATATAACACTGGTTTCCACTCGTAAAAATAGGGAAAATATTTTTGTAAATAACTTTTGTAGCTTAGCATTCATTATATCATCCTCAAGGCACGGGATTTGCCAGAATAGAAGAATATTGATATCAAAGATATCAGTTTCACATTTGACATTGGTAAACACAAAAGTGAACTATACCCATTCCTTTCGTATTCCATTAGTAAGGAGGAAGTTTCACTCGGACAGCTTATTCCCAAGAAACGCTACTTTGTGGAACAGACCCCTGGTAGGATATTTTAACCAATCACTATGATCTAAGTCCAGGGTTAAGCATTAACTTTCCTGCATAACCTCATGAAATTAAATTCTTGCTTTTTCTTATATTCATGCAGAACCTTGAAGTATCCCTCTACATTGAGTGGCTCTTGGATTTTGTCATTAGTAAAAAAAACAACTCAGTCTTGATTGGGACCCTTTTGCACAAATTATTGCATGAATTTGGCCTGCATAAGACAGTAGCACTGCTATGTGGTTATGAAAGCCCGAGTTGTTTTGTTTTTGTCTTTCACGCTCGTTCTTTCATCCTCCGGGCAATCATACTTATTATTATAAAAGCCAGGTTGTGTGTGTGTGTGTGTGTGTGTGTGTGTGTGTGTGTGTGTGTGCGCGCGCGCGTTTATATATTGGATCGGATTTCCTACATTTTTCAACCGATTTCAACAAAACTTCACAGGACTACGTAAAATTACCTTGCGGTGGTTCTGACACAACCAAAAATTGGAAAAACACAATTGTTTTTGCACGAAATCAATTTGAAAACACGATTAAGAAGCATCGCGAGAATGAAAGGGAGACAACTCATATCGAGTTATACTTAAAACCCAGGTTGTTTGTTTGTTTGTGTGTGTGTGTGTGTGTGTGTTCGTTTATATATGGGATCGGATTTCCTATATTTTTCAACCGATTTCAACAAAACTTCACTTTTTTTGGCAGGTAGTGTTTCTTATTGTCTTGCACACTTTTTCTTTATTTTTACATTCAGAATGCTTTAAAAATTCCATTTAGAAGACAATTGTTTATAATAAAATTCTATTCAATCGGTAGACTCATAACGATTGAAAACAATGTTTTTGTTGGAGTTTGGGTTTGACCAATTCGTAAAAAAAAAAAAAAAACTAATTAAGACATGCGTGTCCGTCAACCTTAAACAATAATCTTTGTCAATTTTATTTTTCAGTCTTTATGATGGTCGATACTTGATCTACCTCTTACTGTTATATCCCCGGGCAACGTCGGGCTCTACTGCTAGTACCCCCTAAATCAAACATGCCTGATTAAAATATATGAAAAGCCACATTGTACACTCTTGAGATTGGAAATCGAACGCTGGGCAGTTCCTGACCATATATAGCAGCAGTAATGCATTTTCGGCCTGATCTGACTTCTTGTTGATTAAAGCTTCAAAAAGTTTGCTAACGTCACGCATAAGTCTGATGAGTCTATAAAGAAACGGCGATGAGCACTCAATCGTATTCTTGAAAATATACTTGACACCTTCCACAGTCTTGGAAAGGATTTCTTCTTCAAGCAGCGGTTAAACAATTTTGTTAAGTTCGAGGATAGCTCAGGTTTAATATTCTTAATGACAAACAATTGGATTTTATCTGGAACAGGAGTCTTGATAGGATCAAGACATTTGAAACTTCCCGGTTTGTCATAAAAATATTGCTGTGATTGTACTCAGTGAGACGAAGTCAGGACAATTTGGAAAGTGAGGGCTGAACCACACGCCTATAATTCTAATCCCCCAAAATTATTACCTGAAAAAACTCTACTTTTTGGATGTTTTTGTTAAAGAAGCTGAAAAGAATGGCGTCTTTTTTCATCCATTATGAAAATTTTCACATTGTATTAGAAAATAAAAAATAACACTGCAGTGTCTCCGTTCACTCTCGTCCCGATAGTAATGATCCTTTCACTGGATCTAACCAACGCCTTTATCCACTGTGTCATGTGTCCGAAGAGTGTGAGTTCAATACCCAGTTAAGGCAGTGAAGAACTTTCAGAGGGAAATTAACAGGAGATAACTGATAACTGACATCCATCAAAAACATGGCACGTGGAACTAGAACAGTCTACCCCAGTGAGCGAAATAAAGGGTTCGGTTCGACATTCCAACCACCCGAAGAAGGCCGGAGCGTACAACGGCCGAAACTTTGTGATAGATATGGCGAAAAAGATGAAGACAATAGTCCGAATAATGTAAATAATGTACATAATACCTCATCTCAGAAATATAGACAGGATCTAATTTGTGTTATAATGTTGAAACGAAAAGCATATGAAAATTAAAAGAGAAGAAGAAATGAAGAGATTACTAACTGCTGCTTAAATACTAATCCTGAAGCCTTCATTTGTGTTTGTCATTGACGTAAAAGATGAAGGTCTTGTTTTTAGGGAATCCTTGTATCTATGTTGCGCTAACTGGGGATCAACACGCCAACCATTAGGGTCATACAAAGTGGAACATTTTCCATTTCCTTTACACATGAAATTATCGGCTTTTTTTTGTTGTTGGTGTTGACGAAATGTGTATTAGCGCCATAACTTTATAAAAAAAAAATCAAAGTAAAAAAAAAGAAAAGATTTCAAACTTCAGAAAACTTTTTTAAAATGTTCACATATCAATAATGGAAGCAACGTTTCCAACTTGGCATTTATAAATAAAATCTAAATATAAAAAAAATCAATATTTTTCGATTCTGTCAAATGTCGTGGGAAGAGGACAT
>CAHIKZ030005183.1:320000-447500 GCA_903632075.3 Acanthosepion pharaonis | reverse complement strand
TATGTCCCTGGACTTTTGCACCCCTAAACAAATGCGTCCTTAGATAATTGTATACAACAGATAAATTTTTGAGGCTTTTAAAGGCAATTAACATAGATTTTGGAAAAAAGTATAGATAGTAATCATTTTTTTTTAAAAAAGGATAAAATAAAAAAAAATATTAAACGTTTATTTTTGTTTAAATTGCAATGACAGATTAACAGTATTGAAATATCGCTCTACACATCGCCATTATGTTTTTGTTTCATCGGCGTTTTTTTTTGTTTTTTTTTATGATAGTGGTAGCTGTAATTCTCCTCGCCCACAAATATTTTTCCACCATTTTTTGATTTTCGGAAATCAACCATGGGTTTCAAATAAAAATATAATCTATAAAATCCAGTATCTATTATATGTTTGTTGTACGCACTGCTGGAGTAAATTGAAACTGCTAGCTTAGTTTTCTCTTGCTTTAAGAAATAATTTTTTTCTTTTTTTTTATTTCTGGTAACTACATTTCTGCTTGTTTAGATTAATTAATGGTATTAGTATGCAAAGTTCTATATAAAACAACTCTTTAAAAAAATATGGTAACTTCAAAAAATTATCAGAAATACCCAATTATCCAGAGACGTATTTGTCGAGGGACGCAATTGTCCAAGACGCAAATGTCGATGGACGCAAATGTCCGGGACGCAAATGTCGATGGACGCAATTTTCCAAGACGCAAATGTCAATGGACGTAAATGTCCGAGACGCAAATGTCGATGGACGCAATTGTCCGAGACGCAAATGTCGATGGACGCAATTGTCCGGGACGCAATTGTCCAAGACGCAAATGTCGATGGACGCAATTGTCCGAGACGCAAATTTCGATGGACGCAATTGTCCGAGGCGCAAATGTCGATGGACGCAATTGTCCGAGATGCAAATGTCGATGGACGCAATTGTCCGGGATGCAATTGTCTGGGACGCAAATGTCTAGTACACAACAGCCCGTCCATCAATTTCCTTATAGAGCTCGCCGCCGATTCGTGCCGTCTTATCTAAAATGAAATGCCAAAAGTAATTTCCTATCATAAATCATTTTTATTTTGTTGATGGTTGGTTGGTTGGCTTTTATGGCATATCAACCACTGTAGGTCATTTAGTGCCAAATTAAGTTATATATATATATATATATATATATATATATATATATATATATATATAATATATATAGGACATGTAGATGTCTATAAGCTATATAAGCTAGAGCTTATTTGCTTGCACACTCCAAAATAATTCCAGGTATTACTGTCTAGGACAAGGAATTCCATTTAGTATAGACAATTTGTTTGTACAATGTTAAAAGGTAGTATATATTAATTACACATCAAACCTTGAGAAAAGACCAATTCTTTTCAGGAAGTTTATTATATGACTTGGATCAATTTTTGTAAATAGTGTGACGTCGTCCCCCGGTCGCAGCGCCAACTGTGACGTTCTATCCTGATCTACCACGGTGCCAGTTGTGACGTGGCCGTTCCAGGGTCCTATCCCGGTCACGACACCAGTTGTGACGTCCCTAAACAGCACCAATTGTGACGTCTTCGCCGCGGCGCCAGCTGTTCGCTCCTCGCTGCTCCGTCCGGGTGTTGCTGCTTCAAACGTGACGTTCGCCTGTCGCGTCAGTCGTGTTGTCTCGTACTGTAACGACCAACTGGCTTGGTATCGGTCGCGGCACCCAAATGTGACGTTCTAACCTTTTGGTGATTCGGGTGGGAATCTGGTTAGATTTGATATCAGCCTCGCCGTTCCCAACTCGCTTCCAACGCCTGGTTACCAAGGTAACTGCACTGATCTCCAGTCTGCCTACCCACGTTGTGAATTGATCTTAGACAGACGAGATCAAACAGTGGTTGGGGCCGTAATGCAAATTGAGTTCAACGGGGGTGATAACACACAAATATGCATAAAAGAAAATAAAATGAAAACTCAAAAAGTTCAAAGTATCAAAGAAAAAAATAACAAACTTTATGTCTAGTTGTTCGATACATAGGACTGCATCTATCTCCCGACCCGTTCTGTGGATTGTGACACGTCGTTTTCGCTAGGCAAGTTTTAACGCTTCAAGTTGTTTGCTCTCTAAGAAATTTGTGTTTCGGTGTGTCTCTGGACGAAAGTCGAAAAACTTATTTCGGTGGTCTGGTCCTAAGTCGCTCTTCAAAATAATTGTTCTTGGTTGAAGAGGAGTCCAAAATTTTGCGTGAATCTTGGTCAGCTATCTTGAGGCGGCTTCAACTCTGGAAACTGGAGCTCGAACTGATTTCTGCCTGTTGGGGCCTGGCTTTTATTGACGCCGACAAAAACCGGGTTGGGTCTGTTGGCGTCGGGGAGTTCCTCGATAATTCTAAATACATATCCACCTCTTTTATTTCTGGTTAGGGATTTTCCACTCTTTTCCATTTTTGGTAACTTTTTTTTCACTCCCACTTTCTCACCATGCTTCTGAGGGGCGTGAACTGCCCTCCCCACTTCTTCGTAGCGGCTTCTCATACTTATACTCTGGATGGGTTCGTCGACAGCCTTCTTCGTGCGTCACGTGATCACTCTCGGCCAATGAGATCTTGGTCGGGTATCTTTCCTCCTCCTTCGTGCGTCATGTGATCACTACTTGACCAATGACGTCTTAGTCGGGCGTGAACAACCCGCGGCTTTGTTTCGGAAAAAAAAATACCTTGCTTAACTAAAAAATTAATTATCTCTTCTCTTTCCTTTTTTTCTTCCTTTCAAATCGCCGTTATCATGAACGGATAATATGACAACTCTTTGTTCAACACGTGGCGTTTGTCAAGCAGTTTATCGCTAATTCATCAGATGGTTGGTTTTCCGACATGGCTTCAGAAAATAATTTTCTCCAAGTTTTCAGTCGGTCTGACGTCTCCAAGGAAGAAATAAAAACATTTCTTATTCCATTCATTTTCCTTCGGTTCATGTGTCTGATAACAAAAATTTATTATCGCAGGGCAAAAGTTTGTTTTGTCGAAAAGAGTTTAGTTAGCGAGACTGCTTGTGTGGGATTTTAATTTTCCATATCTAGCTAAGGCTCCGTAGCTACACCTGTGTTTTGTCAATTATCAAAATCTAACGTTTTCAAGTGAACTTTCTTTGGCGAACATTTCTTGATAACACAATTCCATTCGCGCAGGCCAAGTAGGAAAATCGGTCAATGATTGCTCGCAGATGGCCTTTAATTTTCATATCTGTCCAAAGTCTTTTTTAGTCGCATGTTTCTTGTCGTCACTTATCGAAATAACATTTTCGTTTGAATTTTTCCCTTGGCCGGTGGTCTGTGTTTTGATAATAAGATGTCTTCTCGTAACAATAGTTTGTTTTCATATCCTTAGATAACACTTCCCTACCCACTCAATCTCATTGTCATTGTAATGACACTCTTTCGCCATTTGCCACTTATCCAAAATAACCCCTTTTTTTATTGCCTCTTAAGCCGTGTGTGTGTGTGTTCGCTTATCACCTATGATCCGTCTCGCAATACTTTTTCCCTTCCTTTCTTCTTTTCTTTCCTTTTCCCTTTTTGCCTTTCTTTCTCTGCATGGATGCATGGTGCCACAATAGTTCCTTTGTACTCTTAATGTTGTAGAAATTTCTTCGAATGTGTGTAAGGTTTGTGCATTCTATCAGTATATGTTTTACTGTGTATTTGTTTCCACAGGGACATTTAGGAGGAGGCTCCTTTTTATTTTGTTGAGTGAGATGATATTTATCATAAATATACCATATTTGTTGGTACAACTAGCATTTATTTAGAGCAGAAACTCTTTTAATATTCCCTTTAGTGAACAATTACATGTTAAACTAATTGACGTGTTTCGTAAAGGGTTTCCTGAAGTGTGTTTAATGTACAAAAATTATGTTGTTAGAGTTTAACGATAAACTTGAATAATTAGGATCGACCTTTACACGAGACAAATTATCTCATAATTCAAAAATTAATTGATGAAGATATTTCTATGTCCAACATTCAAGTTCGGTGCAGATATGTGCATTTTTTTAGTGCGCCCACGTAGATACTGCATCGGACACATGGCCAAAGTTCGATCTATATAAGAGAAATGAGAAATTCATAAGCTGATAGCCATAAAGGATAAGCTAACATATTAACGTGTCATATGATATTGTTCCTGTAGAAAATTAATTTATTGGCCAAAGATCAAACTGTCGATCTCTTCAAAGAATCGACTTGTACACGAGCATAAATGGGTTTAATTGATAGCTTTAGTTTATGTTTTGTTTATTTAATCATTAGATATTACTGAAAAGAATCCTCAATTAAATATGGCTGCGGAAAAGATGGGCAAGAAATAATCACAATTATTGATCTCGTCGCAAGTGAATTAAAATTATTAGTGATTTCCTACGGGCCACTCTGGAACAAAAACTATTTGATGTGCGTATCTTTTGAACTTTTATCTAGTAATCTATTCCTGTCAATTTCTTTCTCTCTTTCTTTATTACTCACTTACTTGTTTTATATTTTTATCTATCTATCTATCTATCTATCTATCTATCTATCTATCACAATGTCTTCATTCTCTTTCTTTCTTTCTCAATGTTTTCATTATCTATCTATCTATCTATCTATCTATCTATCTATCTATCTATCTACCAATATGTTTTTTTGTTTCTTTCTATTCCATATCTTCATTCATTTATTTATTGAAGTCTGTTCATTTTTCTCTTTTAGTTTTTCTTTTTTTTCTTTTTCATAATTCATTTTTTTTATCTTGACCATTCTTTTCCTTATCTATCTATCTATCTATCTATCTATCTATCTATCTATCTTCGTTTTTTCTAACTTTCCATCTTTCTTCAGACCAGTTTTTCATTCTCTTTTCTTTCTCTCTCTCTCTCCGTATATATATATATATATATATATATATATATATATATATATATATATATATATATATATATATCAAAAAACGATCTGCTGTGTGTATCCAAATGACATTTACGACGTGAAAAAAACAAAGAAAACTTTTCGAAACGAATTAAAAAATGATTGTTTACTTACCTTGAGGGCAAATCGAAAAATCGATTTTCACTATCTCAACAAATCCCTTGAATAGTTTTCACTCCCACCATTACTTCTTTTTTGGGAGTAGCGAAAGATGCCTTCCAAAAGCTAAGCAAAGTATTAAGAAACAAAAAAGATTTCATTAGAAACAGTGAAAAGAATACTGAACTGTTACGTAATATCCGGTCTCCTACATATGTTCTGTGATAGCTGGAGAATCTCCTCGAAGATGAAGAAGAGATTTGAAGCAAGTGAACTGTGGTTCTACAGAAGGATACTGAGAATAACATGGATCGAACATGTAAGCAACGTCGAAGTTTCAGAGAAAATGGAAACAGAAATGGCACTTAAATTAACATCAAGAAGAGACAGTTGAAATTTCTACAGCACCTAATGAGGAAAGAGGGCTTGGAAAATTTGATACTCACAGGACAGATTGAAGGCAAGGGGGACAGAGGAAATCAACGTAAAACGTACATAGTGGATGTCGGAAGAAGGTTTAGGAGAGATGACAAAAAGAAAAAGAATATTATGAGCTACAAAGGACAGAGAATTGTGGAGAGCCATGATCGCCAACGTCCTGAAGAGATACGGTAAATAGAATAATAATATTAAGATTATGGGACAGAGGTATTTTATTACTGTCTAAGTCTCGGTTTCGTTTTTTTTATTATTATTATTCTTTGCTTTTATTTCTTAATCGTTTCACCCCCAAGCAAGGCAATAATGCCACTAAGACGCAATGGTTAACTGGGTGTGAAAGAGAATAATATGCCATTAGTATGGAGAAAGAACAAGTTTCAGGTAGACTGAATATGGCGATTGACGTTGCATTTAAAGTTTTGAAGATTGTAGATGGCAGGGCAACAAGACATTGAAAGAGAGATACAACAACGAAAATTGTGAGAAAAGAAACTATAAAAATAGAATAGGTTGTATCTAGTTTAGTTCAACAGTAAAAAGATGAGACCTATTTTTGATTCTATTTTTTATTTCCATTTTTGCTTTCATTCAAAAATTACCTTGTTTTCATTCATTATATACATTTAACATTTTCATTGTATTTTTCTTTTTGACTTCATTCCGCGTTTTGATCTAATTTAGCCTTTTTTGCTCTTTTTCATTCATTGAATGGATTTTAGAGTTTTCTTTCGTTTTTTCATTCTTTGCGTTTAAAGAATTTGCGTATCCGTTCTTTGATATCATTTCATTCTTTTTCTTTGATATTTTCATTCTTTTTCTTTGATATTTTCATTCTTTTTCTTTTATTTCAAATCTTCTTTCTTTCGTTCTTTTTTAGTCTTGACTTCTTTTGCTTTTCATTCAAATTTTCTTTCGAACTCAATCACATCTTTCATTCTTCAACATTTTTCATAATTTTCTGAATTCTTTTCCCCTTTCTTTCAGTTTCCTTTCGTTTACCAATTCGTTTTGATTTAACAATTTCTTTCAATTTTTTCGTTATATATATATATACATACATATATATATATATATATATATATATATATATATATATATATATATGTGTGTACAGTGTAACCCGGATATAAGAGAAACCCGTATATAAGAGAGATTTTCTCTGATCTCCAATTAGAGCCATACTTACCTAAACAAAATAGACCAAACCGGATATAAGAGAAACCCGGATATAAGAGACTCCTTCTCCGGTCCCGACAACTCTCTTATATCCGGGTTACACTGTATATATATATATATATATATATATATATATATACATACAAATACGGAATATTTCTCTTATCATTCTGTTTGCATTTAACCACTGTTTACCTATATATATATATATATATATATATATATATTATTTAAAAAACTAGGTAATCCGTATGGGTAAACCTAAGGAGGATAAAATCCAGAGAGCTCAATGTAAATCCAGAGCAAATAATTTAAAGTGGTCTGTTTTTATTTAATATATATATATATATATATATATATATATATATATATATATGATATTAATGTGGTTTTAAGATATGCTATATGTATGGGTAAAATGATCATCATAGTAAGAGATAATGTCTATGATGCAAATTGACTTCAGTGGCCATATATATATACATATATATATATATATATATGTGTGTGTGTGTATGTCTGTGTGCGTGTTTATGTGAGGTTTCTTATTGCATGGCATATTTTATTTTCTCACTAATTTTTATTTCATTTACTTTTTTATCCTGCTTCCATTTTTTTTGCAACCGTATGATTGGGCCATTCATCGAGACCTTTTTTCTCAAACCTTAATAACATCGCTCTCCCAGGCTTAGAAATACCAAATCTCAGCAGAAAGATTTTCATCGGTGGGGAGAAATTCAGGTAACATCTATCAGTCATACGAGCAAAGGAGAAAAAACAATTACCAGATAACATTTCAAAAAGGAGGATGAAATTCTCCGCCAAAAGAAACAGGATGTGTCGAAGCGAAAAGATGCAAAAGATATGAAAGGATAACTCAAGTACACCTGTACTGAATCTAATTCAACAAACCTAGATACCCGGATTTATGTTTGGCATACTATATCCGAGTAAATATTTTCATTTTCCAAAAGAAAAACGTTAAACTGATTAAAAAACAATAAAGCATTATAAAGGGTGTTTCATTAAGACGGATCAAAGTCAGTAGTAAATAAATCAGTATTATTGGTGAAAATTTATTTATTTCTCTATTGGATCTCGTTATTTAAGTCATGGCAATTATGTATGAAAAATATCGCCCAAATGTCCGCCAAACCTTCGGCGGCACACCTCCACTCGATGGTCAAATTTTTTTGATGACGTCTCTGCATAATTGTTCCTCAATCTCACCAATATGTCTTATTATCTCATCCTTCAGCTGTTGAATTGTTGTTGGCTTGTTGGCATAAATATTTCTTTTGAGATGACCCCAAAGGAAGAAATCTAAAGGCATCAAGTCACACGATCGTTGTGACTAATTGACTTCGCTGTTTCGAGAGATGAAGCGACCTGGGAACTTCTAATTCAATAAAGCCATTGTTGCATCTGCTGTGTGGTATGCGGTGCCGTCGTGTTAGAGTCACAAATCTTCGACATCCATAGCATTCAATTTGGGTTAGTTATCATGGCACGGTATCGCTCGCCTGTCACCGTAAAAGAATTCCCGGTATCATTTTCGAAGAAATACGGCCTAATGATTCCGCTAGCAAAAATGAACACCAAACAGTTTGTGGATGAAGTGGCTTCCTTGAATTTTCATCAGCACAAATGCGACAATTCTACTTATTAACGAATCCGTCAAGATGAAAATGGGCATCATCACTAAAAGGGATTTTTTTTTTCTTTTTTGCGGAAAATTTTCATCGGCTTGTCTTTGCGTCTGCACTACAAAAAAATTGCGAATTGTATTTCTGTTTGAACGTCCATTTTCGTTATATGCTTCAATAAATTTAACACGGTGTTTGATTGTTAATCTTCCCATGGTTAAAACTGCCAAATACTTAAGTTGTTAAATCTGAAAGAAAAAGAAAAAAATCACCAGACGCTTAAACTAATTCACATTTAAAATCGGTCCAATTTATTAGAACACCCTTTATATAGAAATAGTTTAATGTCTATTCAAATATGCGCACCCATTATCAATAACGTTTATTCGAATAATAATGATAATAATAATGACCCATCACTCAAACTCTATTGAGACGAATGTAGAAATAAGGAATGCAACAGAGTATGGGGTGGATGCTGGAGAGAATGAAGTACGGAATAATCTCCCAGGAAATGAAACCCAAGACTCTACCTTAAACACAACCTACAGTCCTCCAGAAACTGCACCTGGAGTCATCTTCAGTGACAATAAGTTAGAATTCCTTGAAAACCACGAAGCTGAAATCACCGAAGCGAAAAATGACGTCATCCAAGTACTCAGCAGAGTAACATTCACACAATTGTCAGACAGAGACCAGCCCCCGAAAATCCATATGACGAACTCCAACAGGCACATCGTGAAAATATACAATGCTGCTCTGGAAACACTGTTAACAGATAAACCACCGGGAAACATCACAGAAGTTAACAACGTCATATACGCCACAGCTTTAGCAGCGACTCGGAAGCTTGGGGTCAAGACAATAAATAAAATTAACAGACACAGAGAATCAGCTTGGAAAATCAAACTGATTCGAGAAATACAACAAATCAGATGTGAGCTTTCTATATTAGATGAGCTCACTAGAAACCCTAATATTTCCACACGTAAATTCAAAAAGATCAAGCGGAAATATAACATTAAATCCCCAATTGATATTCCATCAATCAAGGAAAGCTGAAGCAGAAACTTCAGCTGAAGGCGCAGGGAACAAGACGATACGAAAAACGTTGTAGGTTCTATCGCCAAAATAAAATATTCCGAACAGATCTTAAGAAATTTTACAGGGAAATTGGAAAAACACCTATACATGTCGAAAGGCCACCATCGATTGATAATGTACAGACATTCTGGGAAAATATCTGGAGCAGCCCAAAGGAGTATAACCCAAATGCAGAGTGGATACGGCGTGAAGAAGAACGAATGCTGGATACACCTCTGCAAGAATGGGAAAATATATCCACAGATGATGTTAGGCAAGCTCTAACGAAATCCCAAAAGTGGAAATCCCCAGGAAGTGACAAGTTGCCCAATTTCTGGCTGTATCATCTCACATCTACCCATGAAATTCTTACAAAAACATTATCAACGCTTGTAAATAATCCCTATAAAACCCCGGAATGGATTACTGAAGGTATGACATACCTCATACCAAAAACAACTGAAACAGACTACCCGAAAAATTATAGACCGATAACATGTCTCTCCACAACGTATAAGTTGATCACGTGTGTATTGACGAACCGTACTTATTCCTTTCTCGAAACAAACAGCACTCTCCCGCTGGAACAGAAGGGATGCAGAAGAGGTTCATATGGCTGCAAGGATCAACTTCTGATAAATAAAATGATCCTGGAAAATTGCAGGAGACGACGCAGGAACCTAAGTGCAGCGTGGATTGATTATCGTAAAGCCTTTGATAGTGTTCCACATTCTTGGATCCTTAAGACTTTGGAAATGTCTCCCCTGTGGTATTAAATTTCCTTAAGCACAGTATGGGAATGTGGAACACCAAACTATACCTTAGTCACACCGGGGGCACTGCCATATCCAACCGTCTGAGTATCCGACGTGGAATCTTTCAAGGAGATTCTCTGTCACCCCTTCTGTTTTGTTTATCCTTAATCCCTCTTACACATGAACTGAACAACAGTAGCTATGGTTACAAAATAAATAAGAAAATATTCAATCACCTACTCTACATGGATGATCTCAAACTCTTTGCCAAAGACGACAATGAGTTGAAAGGCCTCCTCATTATTGTAAAATACTTCAGTGACGACATAGGTATGGACTTCAGATTAGATAAATGTGCAAAAGTAACTTTCAAGAAAGGTAGAATTACAGAAACACCCTTAATAGATTTAGTTTTTGTCACAAAGTTTAGGCAACTGGAGCATGGAGAATCTTATAAGTACCTAGGAATTAGCGAAGGAGATGGCATACAACACCCCCAAATGAAGGAAAAAAAATACTACAGGCGAGTACGTCTGGTACTAAATACTGAGCTGAACTCAAAAAACAGGATATCAGCCATAAACACATTGGCTGTCCCTGTGGTGCAATACAGTTTTAATGTCCTTAACTGGACCATAGCTGAAATTAAGCGACTGGATGCCAAAACGAGAAAGCTACTCATTTGCTATTGCATGCATCATCCCAAAGCTGATGTCGACCGTCTGTATGTGCCCAGATCCGAAGGAGGCAGAGGATTAGTTCAACTAGAACTGTCCTACAAAACTACAACAATTGGCCTCCAAAGATATTTGGAAACTACAGAAGACTGGATGATGGTATGCGTCAAGGAACATGAAAGTAGTAAGCGTCTCTACTCCGTAATGAAGGAAGCCAACAAATTCAAAATGGAGTTCCAAATGGGCGTAGAGATGCAACTACAGCACAATACACCGGCTGAAACTGCAAAATAACTAAAAAAGATAGCTAAGACGAATGCAACAGACCAGTTACAGAAGCGATGGCAAAATAAACCGCTTCATGGCCAATACTCTGCCCGTACCAAACAAGCTGACGTAGACAAAACCCGTACCCATCAGTGGCTACGTAGTGCAGGGTTGAAAGCGGAAACTGAAGGTTTTATCCTTGCTGCGCAGGACCAATGCTTGCTAACTAGGAATTATCAAGCACATATACTAAAATATTGTGTCAGCCCAAAATGCAGATTCTGTGATAAATATCCAGAAACGATTGATCATCTTGTATCAGGTTGTACGGTGTTGGCACCCACTGAATATAAAACCCGACATGACAGAGTGGGCCAATATCTACACTGGAAAATCTGCAACTTCTACGGGAAGAAAACTGAAAGAAACTGGTATGAACACCACTCAGACCCGGTTACGGAGATAGGACCTGTTACAATTCTATGGGACTACACAATACACACTGACAGAACAATCAAGGCCAACCGCCCAGATATTGTTATTAAAGACCACAAACAAAAACGGTGCCTCCTTATTGATATGGCAGTCCCTGCTGACTGCAATGTATCTTTGAAGATATTCAAAAAGTTGTCAAAGTACAAGGACCTTGAAATAGAAATCGCGAAAATGTGGCATATGGGAACATCAACAATCCCTGTTGTAGTTGGAGCCCTAGGACTGGTTGGAAAAGATTCCAGTAGACTAATTGAAGGGATTCCTGGAAGTCCATGCCTCAAGGAGATACAGAAAATTCTTCTGACAAGTACAGCCCACACCTTACGAAGGGCTTTATCTATGTAATCTTTTTTTTTTTTTTTTTTTTTTTTTTTTCAGTGGAAAGTGTCATGGCACCATTTCTAACCTTAGGTCCCTGGGCGGGGACCCGGAAAGAAATGTGTAAACTCCAGAAATCAAAGAAAATAAAAATAATAATAATAAAATTGACAAATGTGCCAGTCACCTTCAAAGGCAGTAAACTAACGAAAACTACGGATTTAGACCTTGATATCAACAACAAGGTTAAGGAACAAGACCAAAATGGCACATACAAATACTTAGGAATTAAAGAAGGAGACGGCATACAACATTCAATTATGAAGAAAAAAATCCAAGAGAATATTATAGGTGAGTCCGTTTGATATTAGAAAGCGAATTAAATGGGGGGTCAATAAAAGGAAGTCTATCAACACCTTAGCTATAACCGCAGTAACATACAGCTTCAACATTATTAAATGGAAGATGAATGACATTAAAAGATTGGACGCCAAGACCAGAAAATGTTTACCCAAATGAGAATGCACGACCTGAAATCAGATGTTGATAGGCTGTATGTATCAATAGCGTTAGGAGGCCGAGGTCTCATCCAACTTGAACTATCTCTAAAACTACAACAATCGGATAGGAAGCGTACCTCACAAAAAACAACTACTCTCTCCTACAAATATCAAAACAGTAAATCCACTCCATCAGCAAAGAAGCTGCACTCTTCAAGAAACAGCTTAATATACCTGAAATTCTACTAACGAAAAACGAACCGAATACCATCTATGCCGAACAAGGAAAGAAGACAGCAAAAAACAACTTGGCCAAATGAAATTACAACAAAACTGGGAAGACAAGGCGTTTCATGGCAAAGTCATAAAAAGAACGAAAGAAGCAGATGTAAATCAATAGAAAATATATCAGAGGCTGAAGAACACACGGCTGAAAGCTGAGACAGAACGCCTAATTATTGCAACTCAGGATCAAAGCCTCGCAAACAAATCCTATCAAAATTATATAATCTTACTTATTATAAAACGCAGATTGTGTGTGTGTGTGCGTGTGTGTGTGTCTGTACGTTTATATATTGGATAAGATTTCCTACATTTTTCAACCGATTTCAACTAAACTTCAGAGGACTACGTAAAATTACCTTGCGGTGGTTCTGACAGCGCCAAAAATTGGAAAAACACAATTGTTTTTGCATGAAATCAATTTGAAAACACGATTAAGAGGCATCACGAGAATGAAAGGGGGACAACTCATATCGAGTTATACTTATTATAAAACCCAGGTTGTTTGTGTGTGTGTGTGTGTGTGTGTGTTCGTTTATATATGAGATCGGAATTCCTACATTTTTCAAACCGATTTCAACAAAACTTCACTTTTTTTTTGGTAGTGTTTCTTATTGTCTTGCACACTTTTTCTTTATTTTTACATTCAGAATGCTTTAAAAATTCCATTTACAAGACAATTGTTTATAATAAAATTCTATTCAATTGGTAGACTCATAACGATTGAAAACAATGTTTTTGTTTGAGTTTGGGTTTGACCAATTCGTAAAAAAACACAAAAAAAAAACAAAACAAAAAAAAAACTAATTAAGACATGCGTGTCCGTCAACCTTAAACAATAATCTTTGTCAATTTTTATTTTTCAGTCTTTATGATGGTCGATACTTGATCTATCTCTTACTGTTACATCCCCGGGCAACGCCGGGCTCTACTGCTAGTGAAGGATAAAACTAACCCGAAATGCAGGATCTGCGGTAAATATGATGAAATGTCCGGAGCTGGTAAAAAATGAATATTCCCAGAGACAACAAAGTAGCGACATATGTGCACTGGAAGATATGCAAGAATCACAAAATCGAAACCATTAAAAGATAAAATCAGCACCAACCAGACACAGTTACCCAAAATAACGATATAACTATCCTCTGGGACATGCCAATTCAAACTGACAGGGAAATAAAAATTAAGAGACCTGATATTATCATGAAAGAAGAAATACAGGAAATGTATGCTTATTGACATAGCAGTACCATATGAGAGAAACATCACCATGAAAATTATCGAGAAAATGTGCAAATACAGAGACCTGGAGGTCGATATTAACAGGATGTGGGGGATGAAGACTGAGACTGTAACTATAGTAATCGGAGCAGTGGGTCTCGTAAGAAAAAGAATGGATAATTTTACTAAAAGTGCCCGAGGAAACATCAACATACAAGTTGCCCCCAAAAACGCTCTACTAGGAACATTCTATATATTAAGAAACGTGCTATAAATTAAATGACAATTCTCTTTAAGGCCTAAGGACCATAGCTTAGACCCGAATCTAAAGGATCAAAGCAGGAAACCTAACACACAATTAATAATAATAATAACGAGAATGCATCATTCCACAGCGGATGTTCATTGTCTGTATGTGCCCA
Organism: Acanthosepion pharaonis; assembly: GCA_903632075.3. Taxonomy (NCBI): domain Eukaryota; kingdom Metazoa; phylum Mollusca; class Cephalopoda; order Sepiida; family Sepiidae; genus Acanthosepion; species Acanthosepion pharaonis. The sequence continues at coordinate 433,176 of CAHIKZ030005183.1, read as the reverse complement.
GATCCGAAGGAGGTAGAGGATTAGTTCAGCTAGAACTGTCCTATAAAACTACAATAATTGACCTTCAAAGATACCTGGAAACTAAAGAAGACCGGATGGTATGTGTCAAAGAACATGAAAGTAGTAAGCGTCTATATTACGTAATAAAGGAAGCCAACAAGTTCAAAATGGAATTTCAAATGGGCGCAGAAATACAATTAAACCACAATACACCGACTGAATGTGCAAAATACTTAAAAAAAGAAATCAAAAGCAAATGCAACTTACCAGATACAGAAATAATAGGAAGATAAACTGCTTCGTGGTAAATACTTTGCCCATAGAAAACAAGCTGATATAGACAGACCCTGCACTTATCAGCGGTTACGCAGTGCAGGGTTAAATGCTGAAACCGAAGGTTTTATCCTTGCTGCACAGGACCAATGCTTGTTAACTAGAATTTATCAAGCACACATACTAAAATATGTTAGCCCCAAATGCAGATTCTGTGATAAATATGCAGAAACAATTCCTCATCTTGTATCAGGTTGCACGATATTGGCACCCACTGAGTATAAAACCCGGCTTAACCGAGTGGGCCAATATCTGCACTGGAATATCTACAATTTCTACGGGAAGGAAACTGAAAGAAATTGGTATGAACACCACTCAGATCCGGAAAGAAATGTGTACACGCCAGAAATCAAAGGAAATAATAATAATAATAATAATAATAATAATAAGAAGAAGAAGAAGAAGAAGAAGAAGAAGAAGAAGAAGAAGAACAACAACAACAACAACAACAACAAATAAGCTGATGTAGACAAACTCCGTACCCATCAGTTGTTACGTAGTGCAGGGTTAAAAGCTGAAACCAAAAGTTTATATTCTCTCTACAAAGGACCAATGCTTGCTAACTAGAAACTACCAAGCACATATACTGAAAAATTGTGTTGATTCCAAATGCAGATTCTATGATAAATATCCAGAAACAATTGACCATTTTGTATCAGGTTGCACGGTGTTAACACCCACTGAATATAAAATTCGGCATGATAGAATGGGCCAATATCTGCACTGGAAAGGCAACACACACCATATATATATATATATATATATATATATATATATATATATATATATACGAGGGTTGGCTGTAAAGTTCATAGATTGGCCAAGATATAAATGTAAGAGGCGGCCTGACGACTGCGTCTAGCATGAAATAGCCTGTCGCCTCTGAGAGTTGACTTCAATGTTCACTTTTATATTTTTATATTTATATTTACATACGCTCTATCTCTGATATTGAGTACTTTATCCCATAAATATAGCACACCTTAAAACTATATTTCTTCATATATATATATATATGTGTGTGTGTGGGGGGGTATTTGTTATAAAAGCCATATGTTTTGTGTTAGGCAAGGTAAAAGCACTTTAACAACTTCGATCTTGTTATGATGTAATTTCTTCTTCGATTTGTCTTCTTTTGAAAAGAATATCGACTGATTAAACTGAAGATTATCTTCTTTTATCTTCATAGCATTATTTCATGCTATTCAAATATTCCTACCTTTTTTATTTTATCTGTGTGCGTGGTTGTCTGTGTGTGTGTGTGTGTGTATGTTTTTTTCTCATCTCTTTTTATTTGGGTCGAGTGCTTTGCTTCGCTCGGAAAAAGGCATTAGCATTCATCCGTTGGGTTGAACCGTAATCTCACAGACTGGCATTTAGTCAGGAATGGGAGAAAACTGATTATGTGAATGGATAAAATCAGAATAGAACAGGTTTTGAAAGAAAAAAGCAAGGTAAACTTATAAATAATGAGAGAAGTTATGGTTTACAAAAGGAATCGATAAGAACGAAAGAAAGAAAAAAGAAGCTGAAAGAATAAAGGTTATGAGAAAGAAAGAAAGAAAGAAAGAAAGAAAGAAAGAAAGAAAGAAAGAAAGAAAATGAAATAGAAATTTATAATCGAAGGAAATAATGGAAGGGAGAAAATGGGGATAAGAAAGAAAATGCGAAGGGGAGAAATTAAGAAAAGAAAAGAAAAACAAATAAGAGATGGGGAGAAAGAAAGAAAGAAAGAAAGAAAGAAAGAAAGAAAGAAAGAAAGAAAGAAAGAAAGAAAGAAAATGAAATAGAAATTTATAATCGAAGGAAATAATGGAAGGGAGAAAATGGGGATAAGAAAGAAAATGCGAAGGGAGAAATTAAGAAAAGAAAAGAAAAACAAATAAGAGATGGGGAGAAAGAAAGAAAGAAAGAAAGAAAGAAAGAAAGAAAGAAAGAAAGAAAGAAAGAAAGTGAAAACGAAAGAAATGTGTAGAGTAAAAAGAGAACCAGCTAAGGAAAGAAAAGAAAGAAAGAAAAAAGAAATCGAATATAAAAGGAAGGAAATGCAAACGGAAATAATTAATATTGTGAACAAAGAGAGCAGATAAGAAAGAAAGAAAAAGAAAAAGGAGTTAGAAAGAAATAAACGAAAATAGAAAGGGCCAAAGACAAAAAGGAAAAAGAAAATATTGAAGGAAGAAATTAACAGGAAAATGGAAAAGAAAAGAAGGAAAATAATTGTAAAGAAAAGAAAGAAAGAAAGAAAGAAAGAAAGAAAGAAAACTAGAAAAATAGAAAAAGGGGAGAAAAAAGGAATGAAAGATAGAAAGAAAGAAGGAAACAAGGAAACAAGAAAGAAAGATAGAAAGCTAGAAAGAAAGAAAGAAAGAGAAAAAGTAAGAAAGAGGGAAGGAAAGAAAGTAAATGCAAAAGGGAAAAGCTGTCCGTTTAAATGAAGCAACCAAGAAGCGAGTTTCGAAAGACAACGTGATACAATCGAATTGATTTTTTGCAATAAATAACAACATGTCTTCTGAAAAAAAAAGAACGTATCTCTGACCGTTCCTCTGTTAGTTCCTTTGAAATCTGCTGCCAAGTTAAATAGGCAACTCCGGTCTCTCAGCTACAATTCAAAACCGAAGCGTTGGATTTCTTGACCGCCACTTCTTTTTCTGTTTGCCGCGTCCCTCCAGGACATAGGCGATCATGGCTCTCTACAACTTCCAAAACAACAATTTTATATATGCGTGTGGGATGTATTGAGTATAAAAAATAGCATGTTTTTGTTTGAGACAAGGTAAAAGCACTTGAACAATTTCGATCTTGTTATGAAGTAATTTCTTTGATTTGTCTTTTGTAAAGAATATTCTTTTATCTGCACCAACTCATTATTTCAATCCATTTAAATATTCCTTTCTTTTTTTTTTATTTTCTTTCCGTATGTGTGTCTCTGTGCGACACGCGTGCATGTTTTTTTTAAATTTTTTTCATCTCTTTTTATTCAGGTCCAGTGCTTCGCTTGGTATTAGCATTCATCCGTTTGGTTGAACCATAATCTCCCAGACTGGCATCTAGTTAGGAATGGGAGAAAACTGATGATGGGAATGAATAAAATAAGAATAGAACAAGTTTGTAAAGAAAAAAAAAGCAAGATGAAGTTATAAATAATGAGACATTAATATTCACGAAAGAATTTAAAAAAAAATAACGAAGAAAGGTAGAAAAAAGGATGAAAGAATAAAACTTATGATAAGCAAAAAATGGCAGAAAGAAAGAAAGAAAGAAAGAAAAATATGGTATCTTGTCTATTGTCACTTTCTCGCAAACATGATGTGGCTTCCGTCTGTCTTTTCTACAAATATTTTCATGGCAACTGCTCTGACAAGCTATTTTCACTGGTGCCCCAACTGCATGAATATCAGCGTGCTACTAGGTTGGCATCTCGGTCCTCCCCTATCACTGTCGAAACGGTTAAATGTAACCACCTCTTCTACTCCAACCGCTTCTTATATCGCATTTCTAGTCAGCGGATCTCCCTTCCTCTTAATTGCTTCCTTGATAGCTATAATCTTCAAATCTTCAAATGTAATGTCAATGGACATCTGATGCCTTAATCCTTGTTATATAGGAATAAAGTGTCGCTGCTGACACTGTAGTTTGAACATAGATCACCAGAGAGCAAATGCAGGCGATCCCATTTTGAAATAAGTAGATCCCGTGATCGCAAAGGATATAAATATATGGGAATTAGCGTGATGTCTAAACGATCACTGTTTCTATTCTATCCTCCATTACTATACGGATCTCTATTCTCTTTACATTATTATCTATACTGATATCTATACTGATCACTACACGGATTATTATTCGGTGGTTACTATTCGAGCGAGTATTATCGAGCAAGTACTATTAGTGCGAGTGATATTCGAAGGCGTCTGACACCAGTATTGCTCAACGGCGTTACTATAGTTGTATCTTCGATTACAAAGTCTCTACTACAACGAGCATTACGAAAGTGACAACGAGTATTCGTTGACATCACAAAACTTCTGTTGTCATATTTGGGCGACAGCTGCTGATTCCGCACTTTCCAGTCTAGATAGAGTTCAAAAGCCTCTCCCTTGTAGGTGACGAATTATTTTCCGTCCTTCAACTTCTCTCTCACTCAGGTGGGATGTGGCAAGCTTCTCCCTGCTTTATCGCTATTTCCATGGAAAGTGCTCGTACAAACTGCATTCCTTACTTCCGCAAGTTGTAACCTTCACGTCCAGAACCCGCCATTTTGAATAAGTAGATTACTTGATGACATTTTCATCGACATAGTATAGTGAATATTTATTCTTTTAATATTTCATAAAAAATATGTCTTTTAAATGTGACGAGGTTTTATTGCCGGTAAATATATTTATTATTATTAAGTCAGGTAATGTTAAAAGTAACAACAAACAGATTTAACACAGAAGATTTTTTTTTTATTTTCGCCATTAATTGTTAAGACATTTGGAATGTTTTCCCCCATCACTTGTTAAAACAGGAGTTAAAATCATTTATTTATCATCAATTATTAAAAGAAATATAGAAGTCTCTGAATATTTTAAGCACTTCAAGAACAACAGTCTCTGCAAATCATAAAATTGCCCTTGGGTATGATTTTCTTGCCAATACACTTCAGGCGCACCTACTGACGACAACAGTCACAGACTTAGAGAATCCATATTCTTCAAGTCCTGTCTACAAAGCTCACAGAACCACTTCGCTGATGATCTTAAATATATCCTTACTTCTAAAACACTATTTATATTTACCTGCAAAATAGCATTGGTGTCAATTTTACCAGGATCGGCAAAATAACCTATTCGACTTTTTGTTTTTGTTTTTTTTATCATTTATTTATCATCGATTATTAAAAGAAATACATAAGTCTCTGAATATTTTAGGCACTTCAAGAATAACAGTCTCTGCAAATCCAAATCTTGCCTTTGGGTATGATTCTCTTGCCAATCTACTTCAGATGCAGCCACTGAAGACAACGATTAGAGAGCACAGGATCCATATTGTTCAAGTCCTGTCTACACAGCTCACACAACCACTGCGCTGACGATCTCAAATATAATATATCCTTACTTCTATGATGCTATTTATATTTATCGGCAAAATAGCATTAGTATCAATTTTACCAGGATCATCAAAATAACCTATTCGCTTTTCAGCAAAACGTAGACGGTGTACGGCTATCGTTCCTGATTCCTTTAACGGTCTTGAATTCAGGGTAGTCCATCTAGATTACTTGCCAAATATGAGCAAAAGAATAGTTTTCCGTACTATTTTGCTAAAATGGAGGAGAAAGAGATCCATGCATTTAGCTAGGACATTAGTGTGATATAGAGGCAACAGCTTGGACGAGAGGTTGAACTCATTTTGCAAAATCCATTTTCTGCCTTGATAACCGTTATACAACTATATTGACGAAAGATACTTTTTTCGATTTACAACACTTGAATTGAAATTCAAATTTGGCAAAGAAATATTTCTTCCTTTTATGGATGCAAGCCATTAAAAATTGATTCCATTACTCTGTACTTGTTTTTCATTTGTCCACCATTTTCCATTAACCACTATTTATTTATTTTTTTTTTTCGCCATTTTACTCTTGATACCAATTTCTGTTGTCTATAGGAGAGCCGAGTTCGAATTCCAGTCGAATCCATTACATTCACTTACACCCTTGGGAAAGGTGTGAATCCTCTTTCTTCTCCCTCCAGCTATGGGTAAATAGCAGAACAGACTGGGTTCTATAGCCTTGGATGGCAACTGGTCTAGGAGAAGGAAAACTCTGAATTCAAACCTGCTCTTAGAGGAGGGTAAATGGAGTCTCTCTGAGCCTTGGTTGGCAATCCATTTACTGATGGTGTCACGATAAAAACACCCTTGATAGCCCTAGCGAAGCATCAATAATTCAGCTATTTGACAAGATTATGAACTACACCAATCAAAGTATTGGTGAGTTCAATCTCGGCTGAGGCCGCAAGATGATGATGTGATGATGTTGTCATTTGACTTTCGTCATCAAAATAGCATTTTTTACTCTCGAGATTTTATCGTTATTCCGTATTTAAAAATCTCACAATGTCTTTCTAATACCATGTTATGCCGATTTAAACAAGTTTTGTTGTGTCATTTTTATCTATACCGCCTTATACAACTCGCTGAATTTACGTGTGATTTGCTTCGATTTTTGCTTGTGTCCTAATATATGGACATTTATACGCACGCATACTGTGCAACCTATATGCTAAGGTTTGCCTACATCAATTCATATACAGTCAAACAGGTATGAAAAACTCACACGCACACACATGCACAGACACGCAAATATTTATCTATATATCTGTATATATATATATATATATATATATATATATATATATTAAAATAAGAAGAAAGAACAATAAGATTTATAATTCGGTCTTAGCAGTTATATTTATTAACAAAAAAAAAACAAAAAAAAAACATTGCTCCATACAAACAGTCGAGTAAAATATTATAATTATTTTCTTTATAAAAATATGATTCCATCGCGACACAGAAAATTTACATGTTCAAAACTGAAACTAAGTTTATAAATTTAATTATAAAAATCAAACTTAAAATCCATAGTCTCGTTCCATTGTCAAGAAGAAAATAATATATATATATATATATATATATATATATATATATATATGAAGAAATATACTCTTAAGGTGTGCTATATTTATGGGATAAAGTGCTCAATATCAGAGATAGAGCGTGTGTAAATATATAAGTGAACATTGAAATCAATACTGTCACCTCTAAATGTTGACTTCAATGTTCACTTATATAGATAGATAGATAGATAGATAGATAGATAGATAGATATCCAAATGACAAAAAGAATAGATGAAGTAAAATTCCACTGTCCGTAGCATTTACCTTTAAAAATGTGCTCAATACAAAGTAGAGCAATATATTATTATTATTATTATTATTATTTTTATTTTATAAGAGATTATAATAAAAAAAATTGTTGGATTGTGTAGCGATTTCAACGTTTTATTATAATCTATTATAATAAAAAATAATGTATATATATATATATATATATATATATATATATATATATATATATATATATATATATATATATATATTCGATCATTGCTAAAGTTCGATTCTGAAAAAATACAAAATTAATAACAAAATTTTATATACTTAAAAAAAAAAAAAAATTATTAGTCAAGTATATTGTCTCCATTGTTCTTAACAACTGTCTCCCATTGTTCTCCAAACTTGTAGATTCCGTTTTAATAGAAACTTCGTGTTTTTGTTGAAAAAAATGTTGTGAGATAGTTTTCGACTGACTGTAGAGTGTCGAAGTTTTTATCATTTAAATTTTTCTGTAGAGACCAGGACAACTGAAAACCCGAAAGAGTCAAGTAAGGAGAGTACAGCGGGTGTTGTGGGGTGGGGGTCCCATTTCAACTCTTTAAACTTCTCCAAGGTCTGTTTCGCAACATACGGTCTTGCGTTGTCGTGGTTGAAAATGAAACCTTTTCTTGAACACAACTTTATTCAAATGGCGAAAGGCAGTTGAGATATCGATTTTCAAACTTGTAATCTTTTCCGTCGAAATTTTCTGTTTATACTCCACAATAACAAACAGAACGTCTTCATCGATGTCGCAGTATGTATGCGCGACAGAGTTCAAAGTCAGTCTCTGCCAATCTGCTTGATTCTGCGTAATATACCTTCGTTATGATAGCGCCAGTCCTCGATACTTTTAATCAGACCTTATATATATATATATATATATATATATATATATATATATATATATGGAACCGTCATTTACGCTGACGTGCCTTACCTCTGGGCCACAAAGAACCTTACGGTAGACAAGGTCGAATTTACTGCTTATAAACTTCAATCTTCCATGAATCTCGTACAATCATAACTGCTCTGGCGTATCAAATGTAAACAAATGACGTCATATATTAAGAAATGGACAAGGTCCGACAATTTATTTATTAAAGACATTTTTATGTTTAACGTTGTTATTTATATATATTTGAAGAGAATATTTTCATTGAGGCATTTTTGGTATAAATAATCTAGACATATGTCTATTTATTTTAATTTTAATCCTCTCAAATTCACGGGGAATTTTGCTCGTGCTGTTATAAAACTAAGTAAGGAAGGCGCCGTAGTTTTGCTTATTTCTTTTAGTTTCCTAAGTACTTTCAATCTCATCGAAGATCATGGGTGAATTGATAAGACAAAAATAGTATCATTTGTATTTGTGGATATTTTTATAAATGCACTTCATTATAGTCAATTACTGTTAAGGAATTAAGGGAGGTAACTTAGTTTAATTTTTTTATGATTAATGTTTTAAATGTAAACTTTTCGATAAAATTAAAAAATATGTTTTTACAATTTGAGCCTCCCAAAACATTCGTTTTCATAGTCATTTTAAAACATTGCTGCTATACTCATAATTAATTTTATTTAGTGTTGGTTTCATTTCTTTTATATAGATTGCTTCGAGAATTTGAATTTTTGTTGTTTTTTTTTGTTTTTTTTTCATGGTGGAGTATTTCTCTAAGCCGTGAATGTGGACAGGAATGTTCTTTTAAATGTTGAATCCGATATGTGTAAAGTAAGCCTTCTTGGTACTGTCGTCATCGTGGTCGTGAAACTAACATATATTTATGCTTTTGTCAGAGATACAATCTCCCAAAGGACATTTAAATTGACATACAATGTTGGTATTTTGCAAAATATTACTTGACAGAGAAGAGTTATTGCGAATGATTAATCTATTTGCATTAAACTTAGTATAGTATATAATTATATATATTTTTTACTGGAATCAGCCGGGGATACATTAGTACTAATGAGATTTTTTGTGATATTTTCATCGTGTTTGTCGTTACAGTGTATTTGATTGCGGTATAGTAGGTGAATATGTTTAGTGTTGCTTGAGAAAGTATTATGTTCTTTTTGGTTTAATATTTTTAGTGGCTCAACTAATATGTTCATCAACAATGTAATTATGAAAGTCACTATTAATGAGAGTTTGTTTAATTGTTTTTTAATTCTGTGATGAAAATATTTTTCGTGGAAGAGTAACTTTGCACGGTTTATTAAATTTTGTATAATCGCTGTTTTGCAATAATCAGGACATTCACTTTTATCGTTGAGAGTGCACCAGATTACGCTAGTTAGTTTTTCATATGGGAGCTAGAAAATGCATTATTATTGATATCTATCAATATATCAAGAAAAGAAATTCTGTTGTTATTGTTAAGTTCATATGTGAACTTAATGGAGTATTTTTGGAAGTTTTTGGAGTTTATGTATTTCGTTTTTGTTTTTAACTAAGATGAAAATATCATCTACACATCGTAGTTAGATGGAGGGGTTTTAGTGGTGTTTTAGTGAACCGATTAAATATTTTATTTTCAAGGTTAGCCTTGTAGAAGTAGCTAATTATTGGTCCTAGAAGAGAACCCAAATGTTTTGGAATGCCCAATTTGTAAAACAATTGTTTTAAGACGCTCAATTTTTTTTTTTAAATTTTCAATTTTTTCGACAAAATTGTAGGTTGAGTATTTTTAAAACATTAATAATAAAAAAATAAAACTAAGTTACCTCCCTTATATCCCTTTCGTAAAGACGAAGCGTGTTTCATGCGCATTTACAAAAACATCCGCAACTACCAAATGCACTAATTTTTGTCTTAGCAGTTCACCCCTGAAGATGATCTTGGCTGAGATTGAAAGGACTTGAGAAAATAAAATAATTAACGAAAACTGCGATGTTTTTTTACTCACCTTTGGAAAAGCACAAGGAAATTTTTCCGTGAATTTGAGAGGATTAAAATGAAAATAAATAGACATAATATGTCTGCATTATTCAACGAAATATATATATATATATATATATATATATATATATATATATATATATATATATATGGGCCTATGGGCCTGTGGCTTGTTCTGTATTAACCTTACTATACTAATACATCCACATTACGCAATTTTAGTAGATCTTTCTAAACAAATTTAATGACGTTGAACCTACTGTCGATTTTACTTTTGAATCTGAGACTACACTAAATACCATGTAACATCGAACTAATAATGACCTTCAATTAAAAGTTTACATAAAATCTACTCAGATGAATACTCTCATAAATTTCTATTCTCACCTCAATATTTACACGAAGAAGAAATATACACAGAAGACACCTTTAAAATCCTCCAACAGCCCCATTATTTTATTCCCTATGCTAGAAAAGCATAACAAATATTCAACTACATAGACAATAGACATTGAGATTAATAACAGCAATGACAAGAAAAAAGATAAAAATTACCTACTAAATACTTAACATGTACAGAACAAAACAATTTATTCAATCTTAACAATATCAAAATAATTACAAGATCCATGATAATATATAAAATAAACTGTCACGACTGTTCCCTACATTATATTGTGGAAACTTGCAAAATGGAAAAAATATCTATAAACACAAAAAGTATCTTACACATAATTTATCAAATGCATTAGCCCTACATAGAAATAAGTACAACCACAATTTTGGTCACACTAAGAAAAAGTTATTTACTCAGACGGAAAAGTGTTAAATACAAAACCTACTATTTAAAATGTGTAAAAAAACATAGATTAATTTCTCAAAATAAATAAAACAAATAATAATTGCATTATAAAAATTCGACAGCAATTTTCATTTATTTGACATTAAATTACATCACTTAGCATCCTCCATAGTTTACCTTGACTTTCAGTTAAACAGAAATATAATTATGAACGTGTTTAAATAAAACAATTTTGTAAAATTAACGACATTTTACTTCTGTTTATAAATACTTGTTGCAAAGTAAAATCCTTAAATTTGCCTTGGTAAAGTCTATCAGAGAACGAAACGCGTCGGTTAAGAAAAGTTTTCATTTTGTCTTTATTCACACACACACACACACACACACACACACACACACACACACACACACACACACACACACACACGTGTGCGTGTGTGTATGTAAGTGTGTCTGTGTACGTGGGTGTGTTTTCCCCCTCAATCTTATAACTCCGATTCCAAATCAAAGAAGGTACCATAAAGAGACAAATGAATAGGCAGATAAAAAGAACTTTGGCCCACCTTAATCTTTTCAGAGAGGGAGTCAGTCCACGTTGTCTTTTGAGGAAAATATTCTTCTTCTCTGATTGAGTGACGTAAATTAATTGTTTGTCGCTGCAGAATTTAAAGCCAAATCGATCGCCACTTTAAAAGTACAGGCGACCACATTTGTATAAATAACGTTGTTTTCAATTGCAGCGAATAACGAACTTAAATTTGTTGGTCTAACAATCGTTGGGCTTCGCCAAATACGGCGTAAGTAATACTTAGCGTGTAGTATTTCAGTGATAAAGCAACCTCACCTCGAGAGTCTTCAAACTTTCCTTTGAAACCGTTGATATACTGTAATTAGAAAGAAAGAAAGTGGTACAGCAGATAGCTAAATATATAGTGAAGACGCTGAGATAGATAGATAGATAGATAGATAGATAGATAGATAGATAGAAAGAGAGTGACTACACTTATATAGATAGACAGACAGACAGACAGACAGACAGATAGATAGATAGATAGATAGATAGATAGTGAAAACGCTGATAATATATATATATATATATATATATATATATATATATATATATATATATGCGTCTAGATAGATAGACAGTGAAGATGTATTAATAGCTGGATAGATAGATAGATAGATAGATAGATAGATAGATAGATAGTGAAAATGCATTAATAGATAGTGTTATACTAGAACATACCTATTCTTTTATTAATAGACTCTCCCACATATAATAAGTAGTAGTAGCAGTCGCCAGGCGGCTCAGAGTGAGTTGGTAAGTCAGTCGATGTCGGACCTTAAAGTATCAACCACCACAACTAGATTGCCGCGTCATTAACTATTATAACAAGTTCCTAACGTTTTTGTACGTCGAACCTTTTAGGACCGACTTAGTGAAATATAAGCCTTCACTGTGAAAACTACTCTACAACAGATAGATAGATAGACAGGTAGATATGAATAACTGATTGATTTCTTTTTACTGCTCAACAATAGTTTCTTGGTTATTTAAAGCTGAAATGAATTTAATATTGTAAGAATGATCTTTTTTGTAAATGAATATTCCCTTAAATTTTTAGAATAACAAGGATTTTTCTAGATAATGATCCTATTGTTTGACTCATAGATAGATAGATAGATAGATAGATAGATAGATAGATAGATAGATAGATTTATCATGTATCCCTAGAATTATTCATCATAATTTAAATAAATATGCACTTTTTTTAATATTTTTATTTTTCGAATAAATAAATATTGTGCTGCGTTGCTTGTCATCTCTGGCTTGTTGTCGTCTATCGGCAATTTCTCAGGCCCCAGCGCTGCATCAGAGACTGAATGAACAACGATCAATTTTCTTAGTTGTTTTTTATTTCTTTTTCCTTGCAGTATTTCAGAGGCGGGGAAATAGTCGAATTATCATTGTTTCTTGGAGGAAGCTAGATGGAGAGACAGAAAGGCCGGATCTTAATTGATCGGCCAGCGACTAGCCATCTTCACGTGGTAGCTTGTCACAATCTGCTGAAGCCAGACAAGATGAGTAATCTGGGAGAGGTGAGGTGTCTTTACCTTTATTTTGCTGTCAATGTGCTGACTGTCTTCCTACGTTTTTCGGATTTATATTATAGCTTAAACAATGATGCTCTATCACTGTGAGGATTCCACTACCATGGGTTTCTAAATACATCAACTCTGTTCGAGTTACCACTACGATATTTTGGGCTAGTCCATATATTCTTTAAAAACTAATATTGGTTGACGTTCTGAAGACTCCTCTGTTGAGTACAGGGTCACAGCCTCAATATGGGGTCAGTATCAAAAGATGTCGATACATACGGGTTTTTACGAGGTTCAGGGTTTTAAATGACTCACCTCAAAACACTAACACACTCACTGAAAATGTGTTTATATAAGTTTTATAATTTTAAATATATATTTATACAAGATGCGGGAGATATACATCCCACATTTTCAAAATTAGCAAAAACGGCAAGGTAACTGCTGTTAAAAACAATTATTTCACCGTTGCTTAAAAATCGCATCCTCCATGTGGTTGCCTCTATTCACCATAGACTCTTGGAGAAGATTTCTAAAGTTTTCCATCACCCGGAATTTCGATCACTTCGAGATCTTCCAGATCCAGTGGCCATGAAATCTTCAACCAATAGCAGTATCGATTTTCTCTCCGGAACGGCATCATTCCGACATAACATGAAATGAGCAGGTAAAGCTCTCTGTGTTGCAATTACAGATTCACCAGCCTTAAAATAAAGTTTGAACGGCAAATACACCACTTCAAGCCATGAATGTAATTGATGGTATCTGAATATAAATATATATATATATATATATATATATATATATGTGTGTGTGTATATATATGTATATGTATATATATGTATATATATTTATATATATGTATATATATATATATATATATATTAAGAAATGGACAAAGTCCGACAATTTATTTATTAAAGACATTTTTATGTTTAACGTTCTTTTTTATAGATACAAGTATTTAAGTAAATGCTCTGTTTATAATAAACAGTATTAAATAACAGTTACCGGCCTGAATGTCCGGGAAATTTTCATAGAAAATATTCGTCCTTTGACAGGATTCGAACCTGCATCCTATACGGAACAGTCATTTACGCTGACGTGCCTTACCGTCTCGGCCACAAAGGAGCGTTCGGTAGGCAAGGTCGAATTTACTGCTTATAAACTTCAATCTTCCATGAATCTCGCACATTCATAACTGCGTATCAAATGTAAACAAATGACGTCATATATTAAGAAATGGACAAAGTCCGACAATTTATTTATTAAAGACATTTTTATGTTTAACGTTCTTTTTTATAGATACAAGATATATATAGATATATATATCTGCGGTCCATATAACATCAGGACAACTTTCAAAAGCGTGACAACACTTCGCAGATATCTCTCACAAGTGAGACCCCCCACAGAGAGGAACATGACTAAAGACTGTGTGTACGCTATCCCGTGCAGCTGCGGAAAGGAATATAAAGGAGAGACAAGCCGATACCTGGTTATGGGTTCAGTTCGAAATTCCAACCACCTGAAGAAGGCCGGAGCGTACAACGGCCGAAACGTTGTGACAAATATGGCGACAAAGATGAGGACAATAGTTCGACTAATGTAAATAATCTACATAATACCTCATCTCAGAAATATAGACAGACCCAGAGTTTCTTAGTGTCTAAGAGAAGGAAAACTGGGTGGAAGGTTGCATCAAACCGATTTGATATCAGTCAGAGATTCTAACCCCCAAGCTCTCGTCGCACGACAGAGATTAAGGGATATTTTACCGTCTTTACTATACGAAAGAGGTCAGTGGCTAGGAGAGCATTGCATTATCAGCAGTAACAGCCACTGTTTATAAAATCACCCTTCCTCACCGAGAGGATTATTATTTCGAGAGCATAAATAGTCATCCACAGACAAACTGTTTCGCTGTATCACAGCTCATAGGTGTGGCTAACCATCCGATTGCTTCAAGCCGGAATGGAGACATGACTGTTTTGGCATCAGCTAGAGATTTTACCCACAAGCTATCGTCGCACGATGAAAATGCTTTTTCACTAAAATCATGTTTACTTCCAAGTTTCGTGGTTACATATATGTGACCACTCGCCAGAACAGAGTTAAACTGCTGATATCTCTCGATTCTTTTGTACTTTTATTGTGGTATGAGTGTGTTATTTTCCTTTTCGCTTAAGGAGTGTTGATTGATTGTTGACTTCTCTTCCTCTCTCTTCCTTTTTTATTTTTTGTCTTTTTTACTTTATTCTTTCCTCACCTTCTCCGTTTATCTCTGGTCTATTGCTATTGTTTGGATCATTTAATTTAGGTTGTGTATGGATTTTTTTATGTATGTTTGTGTGCGTGTGCCGTTTATGTGTGTATCTATGTATATGCACGTATTTATGCATGCATATATACATATACATACAAACATGCACGTACACACTCATCAACATGTCTATGCGTGTACGTTCGTATGTTCGCGTCTAACTGTTTGCTTGTGTCTGTGTATGTGCTTGTGTTAACTGTATATGTATTTTTAGTGGGTTTTATCATTTAACATGCGTGTTTGTTGCTTTGTACTTTTATTTTGGTATGACTTATTTTTCTTTTCACTTATTAAGTCTTTTATGTTTAGTTGTATGAAAGAACAGTTGTTTTGTTTTTTTGAGATGTTGTTAAACCAATTAATTGTTTCTTTTGTATTTTTCCATTGCTTTATGTTGAGTGGGCTCCATAACCTTGGACTTCTTTGTTGATCTCTGGTTTATAGTTATTGTTTCGGCCATTTAGTTTAGATTATGGTTGAATTTTTGTGTGGGTGCGTGTGTCTGGTTGTCCTTGTGCATGTGCACGCATGCATCTGTACGTTTGCATGTACACGCATGCATGTATACATATATATGAATATGCATGCATACACGTACCCGCACGTGTATTTTGTGTATCCATGTGCTGTGCGTGTGTCTGTGTGTTTGTGTGCGTATTCATCTGGATGTGTTCATACGTTCGTGCCTCTATATGTGTTCTCGTTTATTTCTTTATCCATTTTTTTATTTTCACATTTTTATATTTAGTGTTTGTATGTTTTTCCGTTTTGTAAAGCGTGTAACTGTGGAAATTTGTTTGTGTTTTGTGTAGCTGGTTATTATTTTGTTGATACTGCGGGTGTTGTGTTGAGCGTGTGTGTGTTTTTCGGTTTTATAAAGGATGTGTTGTGGTGATTTGTATGATTGGTTTGTATGTGTTTGGTATGGTTCGAATTATTTTGTTGGTTATTATTTGTAGATACTGTGGTTAATTTTTTCTGGATGAACTGTTTTTTTGAATTGGTATGAATTACATGTTAAGTATGGTGGTTTGTGCTTGTGATGGGGTTACGTTTTGTGTTATATTTCTTTCATTTCTTTTTATATTGGTATTTAGTTAGAAAAGTAGATGCTTGTTTAAATGACTGCATTTCCCCATTATTTCATTCCTCTTGTTCAATAAAAATTAACAATCATCACCTTTAAGAATCAAAACATCTTATTGAACAAGAGGAATGAAATAATAGGGAAATGCAGATGTTTAAACAAGCTTAAATATTATGCATGCACGACAATCAGCAAAAGAAAGAAGCAAAGTGTGGAGTGCGGCAGAAATACCTCCCATATTTGAAATTGTCACCTGTGTTGTGCTAGTGAACTCAGGCGAGTGGCAATGGTGTCAGCATCTAGCTAATAGCTTACCGTTGTTTTATCAATGCTATCTGTTACCATCATAGCTCTGACAGGTGCACACCATGCGTTCTCCGTTGAAATGTTGATCTGTAATTGCAGCACGGTTTTTTGTGCTCAACTCATGTTACGTTGGAATGATGTTGTTACGAATAGAAAATCGATACTTCTATGGTTTGAAAATTTCAGAGTCGTAGATTCAGCGCTTAACCAAAGCCATCTGGAAGACCTCGAAACGCTTGAGTCCCAGAAAATCTCCAGGCTCTGGAAATCGTTTTCAGCAGCGAATAGAGGCCATCATTTGGAAGATTCCATTTTGAAAAGCAAATGAATAAAAACTGCAGCCTTCTGTTTAAGCATCAGTGAAATTAAATTTAATAACAGTTACCATGGTCTTTTTGTCAACGTTAAAATGTGGGATGTAAAAAAAAAAAAATTGAATTGTAATAAAGTAATACACACGATAGGGTAGGAGTAGCTTTTAAATGGAAACGCTGCAAATGAATGCAGTTCGACCATGCAAACGAATTATTGGGATAGCTCGTGAATTGGCACAAACTACAATTATTATCAGTACTTTTTTAATTATATGATTCTTTCAGCCTGTATGCGACCATATCTTTGGATCTATTCTTTTTCTTTATTATATATGGATTGTCTTGACTTGGAGAAAGATAGTGGAGTGGTTTCGCGTTGTCTTCTCCATAGTTTGAAATCCGGAGTTATATATATATATATATATATATATATATATATATATATATATATATATATATATATATATATATATATATATATATATATATGTGTGTGTGTGTGTGTGTGTATACATATATATACATATATATATGGATATAGACATACATATATATATATATATATATATATATATATATATATATATATATACATTATCTAAACATATATTGTTAAATATAACAGACGACGAACATCTATTATGTTTGATCATGAGCCGTTCCAAGTGTCTCTTGTGAGCCGAAAGCTTAGATCGAGGAACAAAAGATTTTTTAAAAGATATCCAAATTTTGGAAAAATTTTGTCTTTATTTACTCCCGAAACAAAAGCCAATATACGAAGCTTTGAACAGCTCATGATCAAACATGATAGACATTCTTTGTCTGTTATATTTAACAATATATATATATATATATATATATATATATATATATATATATATATGTTTATATGTTTAGACATTTCAGGAAAGGAAAGCTTGCATAGATATTATAACACTAAATTTATTCTGATATCACGAGATTGGTACAAGTTACCTTTGGACTCTACAATCATAGGAGTTGCTTAAAATGGTAGCTTTTAGCTTCCAGACATTTATTAGTGTAGCGAGCTGCTGTTTGGCCAACGTTGACCAAAGTATCCGGTGTGATTTATGCACATCCATTTTCACTTATTGTCTAAGGGCCGCCAATGTAATCGGTTTTCTGCGTTACGCAAAATCCTTTATGATTTTTATGCTATTGTCATGAGGGTAATGCCATCTGTCGAGAAAAATACGTATTACAGTAAACAGTGTTTGTTTTCCTTTCCTCCAAACACACACTCACACACACACACACACATATATATATATATATATATATATATATATATAAAGAATTCCAAATACAAAATATCCACTTGACTTAATAATAATTTCAGATTATAAGCAAATTCATTAATTCTTTAGAAATTGCTTTGTTTACGTTTCGGATACGAAACTAAGCAAATATGGGATTTCGAGAAAAAACATCTGAACGAGGAAGTGTGCCCTTCTTACAAGGGAAACTAGTACCAAGCTGGCTTGTGACGTTCTCTGTGACCGAGTGGGCAAAAACACAGCGGATGAAACAGTCCAAAGAAAGACACGGGTTCGAAACCTGTCGGAGAGCACATTTTATTCATTATGATTTCTCCTGTGCCCACACAACAGATGTAATACACTCTGTTTTAAAAATAAACATGGGGCGTCTATTTCAAACGTGAGTATCCACAAAAATAACGTTTGAAGCAATAAGTCTATATATATATATATATATATATATATATATATATATATATATATATATATATATATATATATATATATATATATGAAGAAAGAACAATAAGATATATAATCCGGTGTTCTTATAAAAAAATCTTTAAAAAAATCCAGACAACATGTTTTTAACGGATGTCAGATTTCATTGAAAAATACATCCCTACCCCCTACCAAAACGTAACTAATAACTGATACATCAAAATACAGCGATAATGCACACGCAAACACCCCTCGTCTGGTTGAAATGAATTTCTCTGTATCCTTGGAAACGTGAATTATAATATTTGCTGTCTTTGAAACCCAGTAATTTTAAAAGTTACTCCAAAATTCGCTTGAGGATGAAATGGAACTAACGTCTTTAATTTAATTACAAAATTAAATTCGGTCCTTCCATTTTTGAAACATGGTTAGAACTGTGTAGCGGAAAAACCATATTTTAAATCAATTTATTTATAATAAAATATATATATATATATATATATATATATATATATATATATATATTCTAATCTATACGAATAAGAAGACTCGAATGCGCAGACAATGTTTAATAATTAAAGATGGGACGTCTATTTCAACTACGAGGTATCCATTATAACGTTTGAAACAATATATATAATTTTGTGTGCTTTCTTATATGACATTTCACATTAATATATTTCTCATATGCCCTTACTCTCATATATATATATATATATATATATATATATATATATATATATATATATATATATATATATATATACCTATATTATATATATATATATATATATATATATATATATATATATATATATATATATATATATAATAATAATAAGAAGAAGAATAATAATAATGCTTAAACACTATTATTCCATGGTCATAATTTATTCCATTGGAATCGTAAATACGATCCAATTCATCAGACCTACAAATTCAAAAAGAAAACAGAAAAAACAACTCCGGGAATAAAAAACAAAAGTTAGTGAGAGTGTAAGTATGAGAGTTTGGGGCGAATGTTAAATGAAAGCTATAGGGAGGGGTAACAGACGAGAGAAGAACAGGAAGGTCTAAAGATGAAGGGGGGGATTAAAATTTAACAGAGAGAAGTTTTAAAGAGGCGAGTCAAAGACGGTTTAAATGAGAGAAATATGAATATACTCAGATGTCTAGTACATTAGGTATACATTTTGTGGTGACATACACACACAATAGACGATATAATCTTAAAGATCAGAACATGAGAGAGGGAGAGGAAAAGAAAAGAAAAAGGGTGGGGGAGAGAGATGGGGTGGGGGAACTAAAACCGAAGGGCATTTATAAAAGGGCCGCTGTGTAATCAAGAAAATTTGACAAAAGTAATATCGACTACAGGTTACAAATCAAATATAAACATATAAAAAAACAAACATAACAATTATCTAATCTAGCAAGGACCTATATTTCTATGTTCAAAAACACATGCGTATACACACATACACAACAGCATATTTATATTTACACGTACATACATACATATAGGCGTGTACACACATATCCATACATATACATATACCCATACACACACACTCACATATATATATATATATATATATATATATATATATATATATATATATATACATACATACATATACACATATACATACATATACACATACATCCATGCACATCCGCTTCTACATACATTTACACACATATATACATACGGACATACACATACGTGCACATAAACATATATACATAAAACCTTACATCTCCATACAATTAAATATTAGTGTTTAAGCCTTTTTATTATATCCTTACTCTGTCCAGGACATTGAGTTCTACTTGGATTCTATCCTCTTGGATTTATTTTTTATACAAATATATATGTATGTGTATATATATATATATATATATTTATATATATTTTAGATATATGATTGCATATGTATGTGTATATTTACCACTAATATTATCTATCTATATATATATATATATATATATATATATTAAATATAACAGACAATGAGTGTATATTATGTCTGATCATGAACCGTTCTAATACGAATGTTTGCTTTAATTTTTTTTGGCTCGAATATTTGCTTTAAAAAATTGTCCAAAATTTAGATATTTTTTATTAAGTTGGTCCTAGGCAGTTCTATGACGTCATACCACGCGATAGACGGAATTATTACAACAGAACGAAAGAGCAAAATTACGTTTGAAACTAATTGCAACACATTACATTGCATCTAGACGTTGGTTCTGTGTTAACTCTTCTGTTTATCACGTGGTATGACGTCACAAAACCTCGTCTTGAAATTACGATCTGCGTCTGCTTCTCCGCGACCGTTAACGTCGCATAGCAATATTCTATGTCAAAATAACAAAATATCATTTTTGACGCGGGATATCTTTGTTGCACGTCTGTATAAACAATCTGAGGATGGCTCATGTGAGCCGAAATTTTATGACCAAATTAATAAAAAAATATCCAAATGTTGGACAATTTTTGTCTTTATTTTCACCAGAAATTAAGGCAAACATTTGAACATTAGAACGTTACATGATCGGACATAACAGACATTCCTTGTCCGTTACATTTAATAATATATGTTTAAATAATGATCTGACCCAATACCCAATATATATATATATATATATATATATATATATATATATATATATATATATATATATATATATATATATAAAAAAAAAGAAAGAACAGTAAGATATATAATCCGGTGTTCTTATGAAAAATCTTTAAAAATATCCAGACGACATTTCATTTCATTGAAAAATACATCCCTACCCCTATCAAAACGTAACTAATAACTGATACATAAAAATACAGCCATAATGAACACGCAAACACCCCTTGTCTGGTTGAATTGGATTTCTCTGTATCCTTGAAACGTGAATTATGATTTTTGCAGTGTCTTTAAAACCCAGTAATTTTAAAAGTTACTCCAAAATTCGCTTGAGGATGAAATGGAACTAATGTCTTTAATTTAATTACAAAATTAAATTCGGACTTTTCCATTTCTGAAACATAGTTAGAACTGTGTAGCGGAAAAACCAATAATTTAAATCAATTTATTTATAATATATATATATATATATATATATATATATATATATATATATATATATATATATATATATATATATTCTAATCTATACCCTATAGATTTCACTTTCATGAATAAGAAGGCTCGAATGCGCAGACAATGTTTAATAATTAAAGAAGTATCCATTATAACGTTTGAAACAATATATATAATTTTGTGTGCCTTCTTATATGACATTTCACATTAATATATTTCTCATATATGCCCTATATATATATATATATATATATATATATATATATATATATATATATATATATATATATATATATATTCACATATTCATACCTTTTCTTTCCATCTGGATGAATGGATATACAGATAAATTGTTTGTCGTTTTTTGCGCTCTCCAGCTGGGATGATGGCGCGTGTTCTCACAGAGGTCACCACTGGAAGGTGGGCAGAAATTGATTCCACCCAGTTTAAATGCTTTGTATTGACGTCATGAGGCCAACAGACTGAATGACGCTGACGTCACGGCCAGCAGAAGGCGTTCACACCGGCCGTAATATCTCCACGAATGTGGACAAAAAGTGGAGATATCTCATCATGGGGGCTGACATTGGCTGCGTAGATTCGATAGGAATGATGAGAAGACGAAGAAAGAGAAGAGAGTGAAAGAAAAAAAGAACGAAAGAAGCATTGAGAGCGAGAAGAGTTAAGAGGAAAGAAAGTAAAAAAAGTACGGAAGAAAAAAGAAAAAGACAGAAAGACTGACAGTGGAAGATTAGATAGGAAGGAATATGGTAGAAGAGTGTGAGAAAGAAAGAAAGAAAGAAAGAAAGAAAGAAAGAAAGAAAGAAAGAAAGAAAGAAAGAACGGAAAATCTTTGAGAGCGAGAAGAGCTAAAAGAGGAAAGAGTAAAAAAAAATGGCCGGAAGAAAGAAGAAAAGGAAAAGAAAAACTGACAGGGGAGGATAAGGATTAGATAGGAAGGATGAGAAGAGAAAGAAATAGGAGAAGAAGGAGAAGGTGTGAGAAAGAGAGAAAGAACAAAAAAAAAACAACGGACAAAAGCACTGAGAGCAAGTAGAGCTAACAGAGGAAAGAAAGTAAAAAAAAAGGCACGGAAGAAAGAAGAAAAGGAAGAGAAAGGCTAACAGTGGAAGGGGGAGAGAGAAAGAGGTGAAAGATTACGGCAGAACTAATACGGAATGAAAGCAGCAAGAAAGAAACGAATAAGTAAAAAAAAATAAAAAAAATAAGAAGTTAAATGTAAGATTGACAGAAAAAATATTGGATGAATAAAGAAGGAGAAAAGGAAACATTCAGTGCAATGGATGTAAGAATAGAGAAAGGGAAAAAAACTCCTTAAAGACAATGAACAGGGACACGATCAATTTGGTTAAAGTTTAGAGTGATTATTTAGCAATCATGAAATTTTTACTCTGTTCCACTAACTGTGGTCTTGCACCAAAGCAGGCTAAGCAATTATAATAAATAATGAAAATAAATAAATATTATTTACACTATTTACATTGTTCTGTTTTCCTTATTGTTATTGTTATATTCACGATGTTTCGGCTGTTGTACGCTCCGGTCTTCTTCAGGTGATATACATTAGAATTTCGAACCGAACTTGTTATTTCGTCCACCGGGGTTATTTTTCTAGTTCCACATGCCATGCCTTTTCTGGCTATCTTACTTCAGTTATTTCCATTTAGTAACTCAACTCTTTAAAGTTTTTGATCCCCTCTGCCGTGGCCAGTAATTGAAATCAATGAACGAAATACACATTGCTGCCCACAATACAGGGAAATACTTCAGTATCTATCTGAGATGAGGTATTATGTACACTATTTACATTATTCGGACTATTGTCCTCATCTTTGTCGCCATATTTATTACAACGTTTCGGCCGTTGTACTTTCCGGCCTTCTTCAGAGAGTTGGAATGTCGAACTGAACCACTTATTTCGCTCACTGTTCTAGTCCCACGTGCCATGTTTTAATAGATGCCAGTTATCAGTTATCTCCTGTTAATTCCTCTCTCCAAATTCTCCACTGCCTTAACCGGGTATTGAACTCACACTCGTTGCGTCCTGTCACTGGATCTAACCAACGCCTTTATCCACTGTGCCATGTATCCTTGAGGACCACCTGAAGAAGGCCGGAGCGTACAACGGCCGAAACGTTGTAACAAATATGGTGATGAAGATGAGGACAATAGTCCGAATAATGTAAATAGGAAAATACTTGTTAGAAACACTAATATACTACACCACGAAAATAATAAAGAAAAACTTCCAGTTCTTGTGGACTCCTGTATCAAAATCAACCAACCAACACTCAACAAAATTTATTACGAATATAGCAACAACATATTAAAATGCATATAACCTTTGTATACTAATATCATTTTACATTTCTATCAATTTCCAGTCAGCTCCCTTATATCGAAAACCTGGTTTTGTAAAAAAAAATTCAATAACTACAACGGATAAATTTTATAATTCTAAACTATAATGGAACGCGTTCGCGCGTGTTTTTTTTTTTTAAATTCACTATGACAACGGAATGTTGAGGTTTGTACCATTTACAACATCATGTTTGTCTTTGTAATTTGCCCCTGAAGATTATCTTAGAAAAGGTAGAAAGTGCTTGGGTTAAAAAAAAAAAAATCTACGGCGCCTTTCTTGTTGAATATCATCGGTAGTGTGTGATAGGGATAGTTAAATAGACATGGTAGAGTAATTGACTCCATCAAGCAAATCTCATCTGGAAAATCACCTAGTCCTAAGGATTCTATTCCATCCGAAGTGTATAAGCATGGTGGCCAAAAGTTGGTAAAAAAGTTACATCTCCTTTTCGTGGAGATATGGAAGACAGGCTGTGTCCCACAGGATTATAAAGACGCCTCTATCAAACACCTCTACAAAAACAAGGGCTCCAGACGTGTCTGTGATAATCATCGGGGGATATCACTACTTTCAATTGCAGGCAAAATCCTAGCGAGACTGATTCTAAACAGAATCATTATACACGTTGTTGACGACATCTATCCTGAATCGCAGTGTGGTTTTCGGTCGGGTCGAGGCACCATTGACATGATATATTCTCTTCGTCAGGTTGCAGAGAAGTTTCGCGAGAAAAAACAGGAGTTGTATATGTTGTTTGTGGACTTGACGAAGGCCTTTGACACTGTGAATCGAGAGGCTCTTTGGCAAGTCTTGAAGAAACTCGGCATCCCTGAAAACATGCTAAAGGTCATCATCTCCTTTCATGAAGGAATGAAGGCTAACATCGTGTCTGATGGTATGATGTCGGAATACTTTAATGTTACAAATGGCACCAAGCAAGGTTGTGTCATGGCCCCTGTCCTTTTTGCCCTTTTCTTCTCGGTGATACTGAAATATGCATTTGCAGACGCAGAGAGTGACGTCAAGTTTCAGTTTCGAACAACTGGTGGTCTCTTCAATCATCAGCGCTTCAAAGACAAGACCCACCTTCGTACGCATATTATTCGTGATTTGTTGTTTGCTGATGATCGGCTCTCGTAGCGAGATCGTTTGAGGAGGCCCAACATCTAATAAATCGTTTCTCTACTGCATGTAAAGCATTTGGTCTTATACTTAGCATAAAGAAAACTGAAGTTGTGCACCAACCTTGTCCTACTCCGAAGCAATTGCGTGGTGAGAAACAAAAACCATCAGTCTACAAATTTCCAGAGAGACCATTGAGAGTAGAAGACAAACCCCTGAACTATGTCAAGTCTTTCACCTATCTTGGTAGCAAAGTCAATTACAGTGGAACTTTAGATGATGAAATCATGCATCGGATTGCTAAGGCTACCAGTGCTTTCGGCAAACTTCGCCATCGCTTGTGGAATGGGCGGGGTATTCGACTGGATACGAAAATTCGGGTTTACAGAGCTGTTGTACTTACCATCCTTTTGTATGGCTCAGAGTCATGGACTCCATACAGGTACCGTATACGCCAACTAAATGTTTTCCATAAAAGCTGTCTGCGTGCAATCTGTGGAGTTAAGCTTCAAGATAGGACATCTAACGTAGACCTGTTTAATAGGTGTAATATTGGAGGAATCGATACTTTTATCATACAGTCTCAGTTACGGTGGACTGGTCATGTCTTGAGAATGTCTGATGACAGGATATCCAAGATCCTAATGTACAGCCAGTTAGATCAAGGCTACAGGAATGTAGGACGCTCATGGCTAAGATACAAAGACAAGCTGAAAAGTAACTTGTCAGCAGTTAATATACCACATAACACCCTTGAGCGCTTAGCTTTGGAGTGGGTAGAATGGAGATCAACGTGTTTTAGTGGACTCAGCAATTTTCAATCTGCTTGTCTGAATCATCTTCAAGAAGCGAGAGCAAGATCTAAAAGGTCAACCAATCTAACAGTGATCTCATCTCACAATCCCCACACTTGCTCCATATGCGGCCTCCTTTGTAAATCACTAGCGGGTCTTAAATGCCACAAGATTAGACCTAACATAACATAACAGACCTGGAGAGGCTGGCGATCGGATCCCTGCAGAGGAACGAAAACATCATCATACTACTGGCTGACAAAGGCAATGCGAATGCAGTGATGGACAAATCAGATTATACAAGAAAGCTGGAAAACCTCATTAGCAATGGTAGCTACAGCAAAGTAAAAAAGGATCCGACAATGAAAAAGGAACGCAAACTGTCACAGATACTCGACAAAGATGAGGATAATAGTCGGAATAATGTAAATAATGTACATAATAACTCATCTCAGAAATGTAGACAGATACTGAAAGGCCGAAACGTTGTAATAAATATGGCGACAAAGATGAGGACAATAGGCCGAATAATGTAAATAATGTACATAATACCTCATCTCAGAAATATAGACAAATTCACAACACATTTAACAATTATGAAAAAACCATAAATATACCAAGACTGCCTCCCCTTTTTCCAAGACAATTTAGTTGGTCGAAAAGAGTGTAAGTGAATAAGTCATCTGCTTGCTAACTACTAAGTTCCTATATGTTGATAAATCAGGCGCCAGATGTAATTCTCCTTTCTCCCTCTTTCCATTGATGGTCTGGACAGACTTTCATTTTTCTTTTTTATGTGCCATCTTCTTTCAGGACGTAGGCGATCAAGGCCCTCCACATCTTCCTGTCCCTTGCAGCTCTTAATGATTTTTGTCTTTTTGTTATTTTTCTCAAACCCTGTTCTACCATTCATTTACCCAAGCCCATCGAGTACGTTACGCGCTGCTTTCCTCTGTCCCTCTTTCTGTCCCGTGAGTATCAGATTTTCCAAGACCTCCTTCCTCATTGCGCGCCCCAGAAATTTGAACTTCCTTTTTCTGATATTAAATATAAGTTTCATTTTTGTTTCTATTTTCTCCAAAATATCGTCGTTGCTTACATGTTCGGTCAGTGTCATCCTCATCATCTTTCTGTAGAAAAAACATTTCTGGTGCTTCAAGTCACTTGTTTGTCTTTGAGGAAATTGTCTATTATACGCTTCTACACAGGAGGACAGATATCACGTAACAGTTCAATACGAAAAAATTCGCTCGACATGATAACTTCGGCGACAAAGTCTCGGATTCCCACTAAAAAAAAAGAAAAACTTGGCAAAGTTTTTCGCAAGCCAAGACGTCAACTTAGTGACGAAAAAATCTGTCGTATTCTCAAGTGAGAAAAGAAATATTTTTTTCCCGATTGCTTAAATAGGTCACGAATTGCAAATTCGTAGGACCCCCCCCCCCTCTAGAGTATTTAGGCATTGTGTAAATTTTTGCGAAGATGGAGAAATGCAAAAATATATTCCGGGAATTCTTTATGTTCCAGTCGGAACAACAGATGACAATATCAGAGCAAAAAAAAAACATTCCAGATGCAGCTACAGGAGGAAACATTCAATAGACAAATGCAATTCCAACAAAAAATGGAACAGATGCATAGGGAGTTTCAAAACAAAATTCTGGAAAAAACTAAGAAGAGGAAAGAGAAAACTCTACAAAATGATTCTTTCCCAGAGAATACAATATGGAATTCAATTGAAATATTTACGTACAGTCCAGATGAAGAGATAACTTCTGCGGAGTATTATAAAAAATATACGGACGTGTATAACGAGGACTACCACTCGTGGTCTGAAGGAAAGAAGGTTAGGCTTCTTTTAAGCAAATTAGGAACTGCCGAGCATAACAAATTGGTAAACTACATTTTACCGAAAAATCTAGCGAGTTGACATTTACGAGGCGGTAAATATATTAAGTGAATTATTTAGTAAATAGACATCTTTGTTTCACAAGAGGTGGAAATGTTTGAATCTGATGAAAGATGACGAACAAGACTATATAACGTACGCAGCCAATGTGAATAAGCATTGTGAAGAATTCAAGCTGGCAGAGTTAAGCGCAGACAATTTTAAGTGCTTGGTGTTTGTTCAGGGGCTGGTATCGGAAAGAGACGAAGAGTTTAGAAAATTAGTACTGGCAAAATTGGAAAGCGATCCAAGTATTATGGTACAGAAATTGGCAGAAGACTGCACAAGATATGTTAGCGTAAAGAAAGATTAAAAAAAGATAGAAGTCTGGCGTTTCGTATGTAAGGAAAATACGCTACAAAGAAGAAAGTCAGTCTACCAAAAAGAATTCTAAAATTGCGGATTATCAAGCAAAAAGTGAAATACCAGAGAAAAATAAGCAAAAACTCCCGAAGCCATGTTTTGCTAGCGATGAACTACACTGGTACAGATATTGCGGTTTTAGGAATAAAAAATGTTTCAATTGTAAAAGAGTGGGTCATAAAAGCACGCATTGCAGATCAAAAAAATAAAGACAATAAAATAAGAAAATTAAAGTCCAACGAGGTAAAAGATGGAATAACCAGAAAATTTGTTACTGTCGAAATAAGTAATAAAAATATAAAAATGCAACTCGACACTGGCTCAGATCTATCTATCATAAATTTGCATACGTGGAAGAAGTTGGGGAAACCAACTTTAATGAAAACAAATAAAATCACGAGGTCAGTGACAGGAGAAAAAATACATTTTATTGGGGAATTTGTTACAAACGTCACGTTAAATAAAAAACAAACGCGAAAAGCTAAACTATTTGTCATAGAAAATACCACGAACTTACTTGGTTCGAATTGGATAACAGAAGTCCAATTATGGGATCTACCAATAAATTCCTTCTTACAAAGTAGAAAGTTTAAACACCGAAGCCCAAAAATTAGTAAAGAAACTTAAGGAAACATTTCCTACTGTTTTTTCTCCAGGGTTGGGTACGTGTACCAAGATGGAGCAAAATTCCAGCTAAAAGAAAACGCTCAGGCGGAATTCAAAAAGAAAAGGAATGTGCCGTTTGCCTCAATTGAACAGATAGATAAAAGAAAATTGGACAGAGTAGAGAAAACAGGTGTACTTAAAAAAAGTTGAGTATAGTGAATGGGCAACACCGACGCTATATTTGAAAAAAAAAGTCCCAGAGAGTAAAGATGAAGCCGACACCGAGAAAAACTGGGGAGCGAGTTACCAGCCTACCAAGGACATGCAGTATTGTTAAATGATTTAAGTCAACTGAAGTCACCACAGAAAACGTTACGAAGCACAAAATCAACAAAAGGGAAGCTAGAGGCTGGACAAATAGAACCACAAGAAGAACCTACAGAAACTGTGACCCCATCTTTAAGAAGCTCAAAGCGGAAGGTTGTTTCTGGTAACACTATGGAGGTACCAAAAAATAGAAAAGCGTACTTGGTGAAAGGCGAAACATTCACGTGCAGACGGCACATTAACCAGATCAGACGATGCTCTTCAGACGTTGATAGCGGTCCCGCGGAAGAAACGCCGATGGTGGTGATTTTCGATACGTTTGATCTAACAACGCCTGCAACGATTTTACCTGAGGTACGCCGATCCGGGAGAAAAAGAAAGGCAACTGATCATTTAAAAATGGACCCAAAACGTAGGAGATACGCTACGATGTTGCTAAAAAAATGATTTTTTTTTGGTTTTCGTTTTTTCCCCATATTTCCTGTAAAAAATAAATAAAGAAAACTGTTTTACTCCTACGGAGTAAAGTTTTAGGAGGGGGGTATTATGGTGAAACACACCTATTCTATAGTTAATAGATTCTCCCACCTAATATAAGTAGTAGTAGTAGTAGTAAGAGAAACGAGGGTCAGTCGATGTCGGACGACAGTAGTCGACAGTTAATCAAATATGAAAGTAGTCAGCAACCACAATAAGATTACTCTGCGTAATACCTATTATATCAAGTTCCTAACGTTTTGTACGTCGAACCTATTCTAGGACCGATTTAGTACAAATACAAGCCTTTACTGCGAAATAACTCCACAACAACCCATTGCTACATTATTATTATTATTATTTTCATTTTGAAGCCTTTTTTTTCATTTAATAAAACGTAGGTAAGATAAGATCACTGAAATATCCTTTCTAATTATTTATTTTTGTTGCTATAAATGCATAAATATATAAATCATATTTTTTTTTTTTAATATGAAATGCAAACATCAATAATTTAGCAGATTTCATCTCTGGAGCTATCATGCTGTATTATAAAAGCAGTTATGTAAAAAGATATATTTGTATTTATACAAAGTTTTGTGAGGTACGGTGGCCGTTAATAATTAAGTATAACTTCAATGTTAAAATAAAACAGTATTTAATTACAACCACAAATAAATACTTAACAAGAACAAATAAGTAAAAGTCAACCAAAGATAATTTACCATTTCAGTGAATACCTTGTTAGTAGCGGGGCTCGGATTAACGTCCGGTAAATTCAAAATCAATACATAAATCATCGACGCACAATAATTCACACTAATTCGACTGGATAGTTTCAGTCAATAGTCAGTCAATGATTACTGCAGTCAGTAGCCTAACACCGCTATTTATACACCTAGCGGAAAAAAATATATTCATAAAGCCAGAGTGTCACGATCGAACCTCGGTGTGGGTAGTTACTCATTTTCTTCCTATATGAAACTTTCGGTGCAGTTTCTGAGTCTTCATATTTTTTTTCTGATAACGTTTCGGCCGACGCACTCTCCGGCTTTATCTGTCAACTTATTCACACTGTGAGTTCGGGATAAAGTTTTTATTTCTCTAAAATATAACAAGATGCCTAAATATTTGGATCAGCAATTCATCACCATTATTATGATGATGATCATCAGTCACTGCGTGGGGGTACACTTGACCACCTCCCTTCATGTTTTGTTGCGTCGTCTTCAGAACATTTGGCTATCATGGCCTTCCACATTTACCTGCCTGTTGATCATGGCTCTCCTCAGTTACTTGCCCATGAACTTAATAAGTTCTGTCTTTTTTGTTATCTATCCTAAACCTATTTTCCGCCGTCCATTTACTCAAGCTCGTTAAGTAGGTCATGCTTTGTTTTTCTACGTCCCTTTTGCCTTCGATCTATCTTGTTAGTATCAAAATCTCCAAGCCCTCTTTCCAAGTACCTTCAGTTTTCTTTTTATGATTTTAAGCATAAGTTTCCTTTCTTCCATTTTATCTAAAACTTTATCGTTGCTCACATGTTCAGTCCTTGTTATTCTCAGCATCCTTCTGTAGAACCACATTCCTGTTTCAGCAAGTTCTCTACTTCACCTCTGGGGAGACTGTCCAGCTTTTACTGGCATATAGAAGGACTGATATTACATAACAGTCCAGGAGGCTTATCTTTTTCTTTTTTTCTAACGAATTTTTTTTCATACTTAGCTTTTGGAAGGTATCTTTGGGTATTCCAATTCCTCTTTCTGATTTTGGTGTGGCGTGTAGTCTTTAAGAACCATATATCATTCTTGATTCATCTCTTTTGGTTTGCAGTGCGAACTGAGAAACCCACCTACGAAGATGAGGCAACAGCTGGTAACCAGATTCTTCATCACTTAACACAGTTATAAAATGTAACGAATAAATATCGGACTTGAGAAAATGGAAACCTTTCCAACGTAAGAAAATGTCAAATATGACCGAATGTTTAACGTAATCTGTGCGACACACTGTAAAATTATACAACAGCTATTTATATTTTTTCACTTGTACTGGTTCCGACGAAAATAGCCTGAGAATATATAATTTACACATATTTTTTTACATGTTATTCTTTTCCCTTTCTTTCTTTTTCCTTTCTTTCTTTTTCCTTTCTTTCTTTCTTTCGTTTATTCATTCGTTATTTTCTTTCTTTCATTCTTTCATTCATTCTTTCTTTTTTTTCTTTCTCTCTTTCTTTTCATTGTTCTTTCGATATTCTTTTGGTCTCTTGGATTTCATCTCCACCGACCACATTGTATCTATTTTCTTTCCAATTTTGTTTCGGTTTCTTTCTTTCTATTTTTTCTTCTATTCTTTCTTTCTTTTTTCTTTCTTTCTTTCTTTCTTTCTTTCTTTCTTTCTTTCTTTTCCATTGATTACCATCGTATTATTTTACTGTCATAGCTTTCCCTCTACAGACATCAAGCGTTCTTCTTTTTTTTTTTTAATTTCTTTTACCCAC
This sequence comes from Acanthosepion pharaonis, assembly GCA_903632075.3. Taxonomy (NCBI): domain Eukaryota; kingdom Metazoa; phylum Mollusca; class Cephalopoda; order Sepiida; family Sepiidae; genus Acanthosepion; species Acanthosepion pharaonis. The sequence continues at coordinate 400,731 of CAHIKZ030005183.1, read as the reverse complement.
TCTTTTTTACAGTCTGTCTTTTTTGCATTTCGTCGGCCATTTTCAAAATATTCTGTTATCTTACTTTCTAATCTGTGTCTCTCTATTCGTTCATTCTGTCTTTTATTCTCCCCCCATTCTTTTGTTGTTCTTCGTTTTTTCTTTCTTTTTTCCTTTCTTTCTTGCTATCTTCTATTTCTTTCTTTTCTAACCTTATCACAACATCTTCACGAATCCATAGCTGTATAAGCATAAGGACTAAATTCATAAATCTTTTCTAATGATTTCTGACATCTGCATAGATATGTAAATAGATAGATATGATCAAATATATTAAATATCCGAACAAAATATGCAGAATGGAATATATGAAACCTCAATTGGTGCTTATATTTATATTCTTTTGTCAACGTTTCCTTCATTTAGAATATTATTATACTTCAATAATTCAAGGACAACTGAAAAATTTAGAAAAAACTCCTTACCATGGCAATCTTGTGTCTTAGAAACGATGAGTTTAATTTGACATTTTTTTAAAAATTAGCAGTTAATAAAATTAAAAATAAATATCCATGAACTATTAATGAAGTTTGTTCTTAGAAAAATATTAAAATAAATGTAAAATATAGCGATATAAAAAAATTAAAAAGATAATTATGTTAATAAATAAATAGGGTCGATCCAAAGAAAACAGTGAATTTATATAATTCAAATTACAATTTATTTTTTCCAAGATTGCCAGATATTTTATGTAGATGTTTAACTCGTATCTGTTTTTAAATTACTTCCTTTAATTCAACTTATATATATATATATATATATATATATATATATATATATATATATATATATATATAGATAGATAGATAGATAGATATAAATAAATGTGTGTGTGTGTGAAAAGAAAAAATTGCTTAACTATGAATATCAATTTTTGATGCTCCTTCCCTGACTTCGAAGTTTCTTGGAATTGTCTATTCTTCAAAGGTCAGTTGCTTAAATAAGTTTATTTCATTTTTTTCTTTTTCAATTTTTTTTCGCGTCTTTTTTTTAATCCGTTTGTATACATGCGCCCGTAGATGAATTTTTGCTTTTGTTTACGTGTTCGATCGTAATTGTCATATTTTTTCAATTGTAAATTTTTCTACGAATTGAAAAATTTCTCCTTCAAATTAAAATTTTTTCAATTATAATTTTTTTATATATATCGTTTGAATCCAAATTATGTTATATTATTATTTAGATTATAATATTTATTAATTCATGTTATATTATTAATTAAATTGTAACATTTTATGTTTTATTTGTTGCATTATGTTATATTATTAATATTATTAAAGTAACAAAGTAAATATATATATATATATATATATATATATATATATATATATATATATATATATATATATATATATATATATATGAGGCACGTTGGAGTAATAGATAGCAGCTTGGATTGAGGAATCGGGCCGAGTTCGAATTCCAGTTGAATCCATTACATTCATTTATCATGTGCTAATACCCTTGGGAAAAGGTGTGAATCCTATTCTTCTTATAACTGGTCTAGGAGAAGGACAACTCTGAATTCAAAACCTGCGGAGGGTCGTTTGGTGCACCAAAGTGTGGATGGTCCTGCACGAAACTTTCACCACTATAATCAAATCTCATGTGGTGTTGTCGGGCTGTCGGTTTCCTTACAACTGATCTGCTTGACCCTCATACGTCGAATTCGACGGGAGAGTCTAGTATATATATATATATATATATGTGTGTGTGTGTGTGTGTGTGTGTGTGTGTATGTATGTATGCATAACAATGGTAGATTGTTGAATACAGCTACAATGAAAAAAAAGTAGATCATACAGAAATTACAATAAAAGTACAGAATGAAAAGTAGAACCAGAGCTAGTTAAATTTCACTCTCGAAACGAACGATCGTTAGGATATATGTGTGTGTGTGTGTGTGCGCGCGCGTGTGTGTGTGCACGCGCGTATGAGTGTGCGTGTGTGCGTATGTGTGTGCGTGTTTTTGTGTTTGTGTACCAGTATTTGACTCATATTCATTACTGTTAAATTACTTATTAATTAATTATAATCTTTATAGTCGATGACGTGGTTAATGTGGTTACTTGAATGGATCGATTTGTTTGTAAAGGTAGATATCTTGACTCCTCAGGTGAAAGCTTTCTCGCTTATCGTTCATTTACATCTGATTTCTATGATTCCATTTCAGATGTATATTCCGAGTTTTCCTCTTCGCGCTTATTATGCAGTGAATTCTAGTGCATTTTAATGATTTCAATGCGTTCTCAATGTATTTAAATTCTACGTCTAGATAATGGGGTGTAATATATTCTAAATGCATAAAAACAAAAGCCTCTTATTATATTGGTTTTGCTTTGGTTTTCTTCATGTGAGTAAAAATGAATTCAGTCACTCTTATTTGCTGACGTTCGATAGACTTTGAATTCTAATTTGTTTTTAGATCTAATTAGTAAAATACTGTAGTGCATTATTATTTTCTGTTTCAAGGGTAAAATTGATAGTTGGTAAATCTAAGTTTACTCAGTTGACAATAGTTTTGTGGGTGGGAGTAAATTCTTAATACAACTATGATATATCTGATATATCGAGTGCTTTTAGAAGTGTTTACTTAAAAGGGACTGATTCTTAAAATTCTAAAAATAATAATGCTAGAGTCATTAAGAGGACTATATAATGGTAAATTTAAAATGGGAAGAATATAAATAAAATAGATAGATATAAATGATATAATGTAAGAAACATATCGGCAGGCAAGCAGGTTGGCAGATAGATAGATAGATAGATAGATAAGCAAGGATTGAGTATATAAATAGATAGATAAGCAAGGATTGAGTATATAAATAGATATATAGGTAAAGGCAGAATAGATAGATAGATAGATAGATAAGCAAAGATTGTGTATATAGATAGATAGATCTTGAATACATAGATAGATAGAAGGATAGATAGATAGATCCTAAATACATAGATAGATATATAGAGAGATAGATGGATAGATAGATGGATAAATCCTGAATAGATAGATAGATAGATAGATAGATAGATAGATAGATAGATAGATAGATAGATCCTGAATACATAGACTGTCAGAGCTGACTGCTGGAAACTTCCCAATATTTATTTGTATAATGATACAAAATTTGGCACAAGGCCAAAATGGAGGATGGGGAAAGGACGGTTTTCATCTGTCTTAGCTTTCGGCCTTCTCAAATGATGGATCATATTTTTACTTTTGTTGTTGAAGCTTTTCAGAATAGCTGGTCGGGGAGTCGCCTTTAGAACTGGTAGAAGGAGTGTGACTGTTTTTGTCAATACTCGTTGGGACTTAAGTGGGACCCACTGACCGGAGCTTCCCTATAGCCTTACTAACAACCTGCCATTCCCCCTTTTCCTCCTCCACAACCGCACAGGCGGTGGGCAAAGGCTTTTCGGGGAATGGGTGCCATGAGACGGACCCAACCGGTCCCGGATCTTGGCATGCCCATTACAGGCGAGATGGAAACAACATATTCGGCCAGTGGGGTATTTGGATCAGCGGGGGCCAGAACTCCAGAGGCCTTTATCTCCGGACAGGAAGAGGAGAGGTGACCAGTCTGTCCACACTTTTAGCAAGCCGGTTTTCGACCTGTGACTATAATAGGCATCTTCTAGCCCTCTACATCCAAGCAGTTGGGGATGGAGACGAAGGCCTTACGATCTACCATTAACTTGAAGCTCCATATCCTATTCAGATCATCAGAGGTAGCACTGAGTATCTGCCCAAATTGGCACAGATAAGCGGCCAAGTGTTCCACGACAATCTGAGGAGGAACCTCATATACTGATACTGTTCTACGCCTGCTTTGATATTCTGTCACCAGAATGATAACTTTTGTTATTAGATCTCGGGCGCTTCTCACTCGGTAGGCGTGGGTAACAGTATGTCCCACATGAAAAAGCCTTTTACCTTTTATAACTCTCTGTGGTTTAATCTCCAGGGACGTCAACAATTTTATGACGGTGTCTTTTGTGGAGCATCAAATTTTGCGCGAACGCTTGTCCACCACAAAGACTGACACAAATTCTTTTTCAACTTTCTACAGTTCCTCAAGATTTGTCAAGAGCCCATCTTTTGTAACAAGATGGGCGTAGCTTTTAGCTTTCTCCAGAAACTCCGTAAATGTTGATTCTGCATTTTGGAGGGGACGTGTAGCAACAGGGCGTCTCCACGACTGCTACTTTATCGTCTTTGTTGATACTTTCTGTATATTCAGCAGGAAACTGAGAACTTTGACCTTTTTTCCGTTCTCCTTTACATTTTGGCCATTTCCGGCCACCATATTCGTTGGGGATTCACCATTATTACAACTTTCGGTATCCATACTTTTATTTTCGTCTGCTTCAGATATCTTATCTGGTAGGTTATTCTTTTTTTTCTTAGTCCCAAATAGGTTTTTTCACAGTCTTCTTGGGAGCCGTTTTTAACACTTAAGCTTCTTTTTTCTTTTACAAAAAAAAAAAAACAAAAAAAAACGGAAAATAAAATACAAAGAAATAAAAGGATAAATACAAAATAAATCACAAAAACAAATGCAATAAGACAGTTGGGCGTGCAAAAAAGAAAAACTTACGAAAAATACAGTCGAGAATAAACATTGAAGTTTGAGGCAGACAAAAAATTAAATATACAATGTTAAGATAGATAACGATCACAAATTTCCTTTAAAAGGACTATACACAAAAAGGTTACACGTACGAAGACTCAAAAGAATAAAATACACGAAGAAAATCAAACAATAACACTAAAGTAATACAGCAATAAAACTAAAAACAAAATGCTACACAAAGAAAATACGAAAATAATACGAAACTAACAAATCACAGAATCAAATATGGCTACTGTAATAACAAGTCAGCTCGTTAACAAATGAAAAAACTGAAAAGAGAAAATGGACAGATTAGACGAAGTAAAATACAAAAAATTAAAACAAATATGTACACAAAAGATTTAACACACAGAAAACTTAGCGGATATTTTAAAAGAAAAACAAAGAACGAAATAACACGTAATAAAATTAAAAAAAATAAAGTTGGACGTAGAAAAATTAAACAGATAAACTCTAGCAGGGGACTGCAGAAAATTTAAAAAAAAAATGGAAAATATAAAATCAAAAATTAATTTTAAAATAAGAGAAAATTAAAAAGCTAATAATAAAAGAATAAGAGAAAAAATAGGAAGGGTAAGAAATTGAAAAAGTGACAAAATCAAAAAACTTTTCAAAAACAGTTAGTAAAAAATAGGATGTAAGAAAAGGTAAAAAGAAAACAGACTTAACAGAAACGAATTTGAAGTTCACAAAAATAATCCAGTTGAGTTGCAGAAAAAAAAAGTCAGGTGGTAAACACTAGTCGTATAAGGTCTGACTGCTGGAAGTTTACCTCTCCAAAAGGCAGTACCTGCTCCTATTTATAGCTGGGAGAGTCCATGTGTGCTTGAGTAAATTGCCATAACAGATAGATAGATAGATAGATAGATAGATAGATAGATAAAGCCCGAATAGATAGATAGATAGATAGATAGATAGATAGATAGATAGTTATATATTAAAAGCTAAGATAGCTATAAATGTATCATTTCTTTAATCACGAAAATAATTAAATTTTATTGCCTTTCTTATTACATCTTGCCTAAACCATTCTACAACATTATACCCTAAGAAACGAGTGGGCTTGTTGCAAGTAAAATAAGTAATCGCATGTCTACTCATCTGACTAACACATGAAGCATAAATTATTTATTCAATTAATATAAAATTAAGTTAATAAATCGACAGCACACTGACATGACTTATGCTTATTTTCACAGATAAAGTCTCTCTCAGTTCATCTTTTCAGTTCTGTTGCTTATCAATTATGTAGACCTCACCCAAGACGAAGTACCTATTACCTTTCTCTCTTCAGATATAATCGGTTCGTCCTGTTTATGATGATAAACTACATCTGGCAGCAAGGATCGGGAGGTTTTGAAGAGCGTGGAACCACCTCTTAATTGCCGTTGTTGCCAGGTCCACTCTGACTCGGGGTGGCAACACCTGTTGGGGTCCCAACTGTTAGCAAATAGTTAACTCCCAAATTCTGGTCAAAACGCTATGGAATTATAAAAATAGATTTTTATAGTAAAAATAAAAGCAATGCATTTTTAAAAAAACAAATATTACCAGCAATAGATTTGACTCTCGTCAAAAAGCCTCTTTACAAGAATACGTCAATGAAACCTGATTTACAAACTGATTTCTAACAAAGAATACATTTTTCTATTCATACGAAACTATCCTAAAAATCTTGTCTTAAATAACCCATTGATTTTGATAGGCTGTAAAACAAAATAAACCAAACCAAACCTATAATCGGCCACACCAGATTTTTCGAATTCACCTTTGAATGGGACTGAGTTTGAAATTTAGTGTTCGGCAAGATCTTTTTTTCATTCCTTGCACATTTTCAGTCAGCTGAATGGGATAAATACTTTGAACAACACTTAAAACGAATTTCTTGGCTATGAATCAATAGCATAGATCGATATGAATAAGTCGTTCGAATACGTAAAAGAGGTCGATAATTAATGTAGTGAACTAGACGCATAGTTCGATAATAATAAATGCATTGAATGAATAACACAAATCGATCATAACAAATCGAATGAATTAATGGCAAAAATCGATAATTTCTACAGTGTATCAAAATATAGATCAATAAAAATGTGTTAAATCGATAACAGATCGATAATAATATGGCAATAACTAATTTTTTTCAAACAACATTGGATACAATATTTTTATGTAGTTCAATCCCTGGGCTAAAAAGTAGCTTTTTGAATGGTTAACGGGCATCAGTTACAGTGGGGGGCAGACTCGGCTTCGTAGCTGTGTCTTCAGCCAGGTTACCTAGACTGAAATCAATGGCCAATAGAATCAAATGCCGCGTATTCGTGATCAAAGCGTGACTTCAAATCGGAGGTCATCAACTGGGAATTGACCTGGAGAGAGATAGGTTTCGTTAGGTCTACACACTCAAGACAAGCTACCTATTAATGAATAGCCCTTCACTTTTAAATCCAGATGTGAAATGAACTGGTCGGGTGCTCATTTAGGACCACACTTGGTCATGGAAAGACGCTGCTGCTGCTGTTGCTGCTGCTGATGATGATGATAGTTTCCTTTCTTTCGTCATTAAATAAACTTACCTGAATAAGAACAGGCTTCAAAAGTATAGAAATATTCACAACTATTTGCTTCTGTTTTTATAGTAAGTTCGAAAAGTGAAACAGGTAGCTGCCCTCGAGAATGACTTCTAATCAGTTATTAACACAGGTAAAAAAAACAGTTTGTAAATTTTAACGCCGCCAAAACGAAGCTGTTATCCTTTGATCATCAAAGAAAACCATTTTTGCAAACACCCACTATCAACATGGCTGATGCTAACCTTCAAGCGACCAAGTCACTGCACCTTGATGGTCTCACTTTTTCTACTGACATGAAACCGAATGAATATATTGAATCAATTGTAAGGTCTGCTGTTAAGAAGGTTGGTTCACTGTGTATTCCAAGACAATTTTTCTTGTCAGAACCCAACATGCACATTTATAAATCTACCATTCATCCGTACATCAAATAGAGCTGATATATCTGGTTTGATACTCCGGCTATATACCCCGACATTCTCGACAAAATCCAACGGTCGAGCAATGGATAGAGGCTCGGATTGAGGAATCGGATAACCGATTTCGGAATCCAGTCGAATCCATCACATTCACTTACGTGCTAATACTCTTAGGAAAGGTATGAATCCTCTTCTTCTCACACCAGCTATGGGTAAATAGCAAGACAGACCAGGTTTTATAGCCTTGAATGACAACTGGTCTACTGCAGAAAGAAATGGCACCTACTGCGGGGAAAAAAATCTGCCTCGGCCGTCATGTATTGAAAGATACATGATCGCTTAAGCGTGTATCACGCGTGGCACATAACTGACTGATTACGAGGTACGGCTCGGATTGAGGAATCGGAGAGCCGAGTTCGAATTCCAGTTGAATCCATCACATTCACTTACACTTGGGAAAGGTACGAATCCTCTTCTTCTCCCCCCAGCTATGGCCAAATAGCAAGACAGATTGAGTTCTATAGCCTTTGATGGCAACTGGTCTATCACAGAAAGAAATGGCACCTACTGAGTGAAAAAATCTGCGCCGTTCGTCATGTATCGAAAGATACATGATCGCCTAAGCGTGTATCACGCGTGGCACACAACTGACAGACTGAATGTTTCTAGTTCTGACCTGGCATCTCGACTTCAGTCACTTTTTCCACCGCCGTGACGTGCCATCCTTCTGTCTTTCCTATAAACATTTTCATATCAGTTGTTCTAATAGGCTTTCCTCCTTTGTACATCGACGGCATGAATTTAAGCTTTCTACTAGATTGGCAGATAGGTCTCATCTTTTTATTCTATTTTCTTGAACTTCTCACTTATTGGTCTATCTTCCGATTTCTTGCTTCCCTGCCACCTAAGATCCTCAAAATATAAATGTAACGTCAATCGCCATCTTCTGTCTTCCTGAAAGCTGTTCTTTTATTGCTATTTCTCCTTAGTAAAGTCTTTTCATTCTCTTTCACTGCCGGTAAGCACTTGCGTTTCATTAGCAGTCTTGTCTTGAGTCAAATGATTTTAAAAAATAGTGATATGTATCCTGTGTTAAGAGCGAAGCAACAAGAAATGTCTTTGTCAATCTAGGAATATTCAAAATGTTTAGACAGGGAGCAAATGAACAATGTTTTGCTCCCTAAATCAAGAGGTAATAAATATATGCCACTAATTACAGACGCCATTAACAGTCATCCATAATACAAGTCAAATGAATTTGGCTGCAGAATATATGAAGACTACTTTCTAACTAAACACAAACAAAAGCCGCGCTACCCACGATTGATCAAACGGAAGGAGCAAATCCTGTCCGGTTACTAGAGGAAACCTCCCTCACAGTTTGGGACATCAAAGAAGCGGGTGGTGGAGGTGCAATGTTTGGCAGTTAGATTATAGGTTGTGGAGTATTGGATACATGGAGAGTTCCAAATTGTTTGAAGCTCAGCTAAACATTGACATTTTGAAGGCGCGCATGGTGTCATACCCCAAGAAGAAGGCAAAACTTTCAGAAAATAGATGCTTTTCTGCACAATTCTTCATGATAATCAACATTTAGCTGCCTACTGGTTATCATCAAGAGAGAAAAAACAGCATATTTGGTATTATATTAACAGAATTTATGGTATTTTTTATAAATTATTTATGAATTATAATTGTAGGCTTATATTATAAGCCTGATGTTAGTGATTGCTTGTATCTCGTGAACGGATATCGTGAGGGTTGGGAAACTCTTCTCTACAACTTGACCTTTTAGTGATAAGACGCAGGATGATTTTTAGGGCATTTTTCAGGAAAAAAATGCGTCTTAGCATGCAGAATATGAAAAGTAAATTAATCACAAAATTACAAGTGGACAGTGTGCATGCATTTATATGCAATGTAGGAGGGAGCATAAACGAAGTACTTGATCAATTTAAAGAAAATGGATTACGTAAACTATAAGATAGATATAATGTAGATAGATACATAGGCAAAGATTGAGTAGATAGATAGATAGATAGATAGATAGATAGATAGGCAAAGGCTGAATAGATAGATAGATAGATAGATAGATAGATAGGCAAAGGATGAAAAGATAGAGAGACAAAGGCTGAATAGATAGATAGATAGATAGATAGATAGATAGATAGATAGATAGATAGATAGATAGATAAACTGTGTGTATGTATTTTTATGCAATGTAGGTGGGAATATAAACGAAGTAGTTGATCAACTTAAAGAAAATGAATTACATAAAATATAAGATGGATATAATGCGGCAATAATTCAGAGACAGTTACATAGAAGAGGAAGGTGTTATTTTATTGTGTTTTATGACCGACAGATACATTTTTTGAAGTCGGGCCTGGTAAATAGTATCTCTTCGACTGAAAGGTAAGAAACGAATAAACAAATAAATCAATGAAATCTTTTGGAGTTAAGTGGTAACAAGCCGGACATAAGGTATTTCCGGTCAAAGGTCTATATTAACAAACACAGCTGAGATTCAGGAAGCTAGTGCTGGTCAGACTGTCATTCAGGTAATTCCCATGCCACCCGCTCGTATTGCTAGTCACACGACGTTTTGTGCAGATGGACAGAGTTGGTAGGAAGGAAGAGATGAACTAATGGTCCAACCTAGCAGCAGCTATCCCAAGAATCACCCACTTATCCATCCAAATCCTGAAGCCCTGAATAAAACAACTAAATATATTTGAAAAAAAATTCGTGTTCTCATTTCTCGTCGTGGCGTTCATTTCCATTTTTGTTTACTGGGTGGACGTGAAGCTGGGCTTTCCTAGTCTTTGGTGCAAACCAACGCGAAAGTGAATGGAAATGGAACATGGGGTAACCACTGGCTGGTTTCTGTACGTTTACAATAGAGGTAGTATATAGTGGTTGGTCTCTTCTATCCGAGGATACCTGACTACTAGGGCATATATTCAGTCTCTGTTGCGGAGGCCTGCTCAGACAAATTTGTGCTTGTTAAACAATCAAAGTGCCAACCTGTGGTTTATACTGCAACTATGCCAAGCAGACCTTAGTTACATTTTCTGGGGGGGGGGAGAATATTATCCGGTGTGATCAGCAGTCTGAACAGGGCCAGTGCGCTCAAACACTCAGTCAGGATGACTTGTGATTTTGTGTTAGCACAAATAGTTCCGTCTACCCAATTTCCCTATCAAGGCTTGAGTTAACCCCGTGGCATGACTTTCAGGAACTTTTTTCCCCAGGACGCTAACATAGAGAAGAAATCATCTCCCTGATAAATCGACTACGATCATATTCGATCCCGGGTCTCATGGTAGGAAAGCGAATGTTGTAAAAAACAGTGCCCATAACACCAATAATAATAATAATAATAATAATAATAATAAGAAGAAGAAGAAGAAGAAGAAGAAGAAGATATATACAAGGATAAAATCGCAATACGACAGGAAGTGAAAGCTAATTTCTGGAATAACAATTTATTTATCACTTCATTTGATGTAGAATGCAACCCAAGGTCAGTAATTTAATGTAGGTTAATGCAAACTTTCTTACTTGTTGACTATATTTAAAAAGCGTCAACATCTGTGTAAGAGAGACAAGCTGGTTTGACCTCGCCAGTGACATCTGATATAGCATAGGGTGTCTTGTATTTCGGCATTTTCCCCTCACTACTCAGGGTGTTTCGCCGGAGGCAAATTTTTCTCCATATATATAATATCCAATATATAAAAATATCTGCTGTCTCTTAAATCTTTATATATATTGGTTAATCTGAACATACCCACAAGTATAATTTTAATTCGGAGATTATTCCCTCCGCTTTTAACTTCCATAAAGAGGTAACGATTTATTTTTAAATTTCCCAAATAAATCATTTTTCATCACAAGTTATCTACCATCGCCTGACGAAGTACAATCATATCATTGAAACATGAAAGCTTTTGTGCAACGATGTAAAATGTTGTTATTATAATCTATTATAATAAAAAAATAATATATATATATATATATATATATATATATATATATATATATATATATGGTTGGATTGATGTGAGTTTGTGACCCTGGGTTTCACGCTTTTGCGATCGTCAGACAAACTGATTAATTTTTTAAATTTTTGGGTTTATGTAAATTGCGTGTATTGGTGTTATTATGGGAGTGGGGGGGGAGGATCGTCGTCGTGATGTCATTGTTCTAACGCAAACATAGATGCATGTCCGTACATCCGATGAGGTACGCAGATACACATACACATGTGTTCGTTCGCCGAAACTCATACAGATATAGACATATGTGGACAGTATGTATATGGGTGGTGTTGTTAGCTCTATCTCTGATATTGAGCGCTCTCTAATAAGTACCGCGTATATAATATATAAATAATTATATATATATATATATATATAGATAGATAGATAGATAGATATTTATATTTATATACACACACTTTTCACACACACACACACACACATGTATATATATATATATTTATATACATTTTTTTACACACACACACACACACACACATATATATATATATATATATGTGTGTGTGTGTGTGTGTGTGTGTGTCCAACACCCACAGGGCCCACCTGTGGTTTATAGTGAAACTGTGCGTAGCGGACCTTAGTCACAGTTTCTAGGCGAGAGCTCATTATCTGGACTGATCAATAGGCTAAACAAGGTCAGTATGTTCAAATCTCCGGTGAATTCGCGCTGGCACGATTACCGACTCCCAAATAGTTCCGTCTACCCGATTTCACTCAACAAGTTTGACTTTAAATCAGTTTCCAACTGTAGGACACGCTGAAATCATCTTTCTAGTCAGCCTTCCGAACAATTTTGTCTTTATTCTACCCCCACCCCACGAGGTCAGGTTGTGACACAAGGTCGGTTTAATGTGGGGAGCCCGAGCGCGTGCACCCGGGCAAGGAACAAAAATTCCCCGAATTTTTCCATGATGAAATTCGAAAAACTAACGTTCTAACCACTCAACAATGCCTTTACAATAGTGTGCAAAAAAAAAAAAAAAAAACGTTTGTCACTGAACTCTATGGAAGACCGGAACACATAGCACCCACTGTTTCCGGTGTAAAAGATTGCCATATGAACGTGAAGTCGTATCCGCGTAATTTCTCAAAAAAAAAAAAAATGTCCGCTAGATGAAAGTTTGAAAGTTGCCAATATATATTATCCATAGCTAGATTATTTGCGTGGAACTTATAGAAACTCCCAAAACTTTTTTAACACAACATCGCCTAGTGGCGTATTATTCTGGAAGTGATTTCTTCACGAGTAGGCTTAGTCAGAACAACGAACTCGATTCTCACTGACAGGTTATCGGCCTTGGATTAATACCAAAACATGTTTTCTATGTGAAGAGTGCAGCGACTCAAGGCATTTCAACTTTACTGCCATTGGCAAATCATATTAATAATCAATGTCTCTACTGCAAAATTCTTCATGACAAGGTAATTGATTTCTTATATAGCCTGGCGGGCAATTCTACTTAAAGAACATTTATCTGCTCTATCGTTAAATGAATACAGAAAAGTGAATGTATGTGTTTTCATTTGGCAGTCAAACAAGAAATATTTTGGAAAATATTTCCTGTCTAGTATTGTCCTAAATTTCTGAGTGAAAGCATTACCAATGTTCTATACATTATTCAATTGTTAACTTACTATTTCTTGTTTTCTAGAATTTATGAATATATTGTGTGATAGATAAGGTTAATGCTTGTCTTGAACAAGCTAAGACTGTAATGGTCGGGAAAGCATCCTCATGGGAGTCGATTTAATAAAGAAGCGGTTCGTGGAAAAAAGGCTGTTAGTGTCGAACTTAATTCTCATTAATGAAATGCAACGGGAATGAGTGTGGTTTGCCTCGGCGTCAAGGGTCTTAACTGGGAAGGCTAGAGTTGGCGGAACGAGAAAGGAAAAAGTACGAATAATTTGTCGAATTAATGTTTCTGTTTGTTTGTTTAGCAGCATATCAACTCCTCATGGGTCATTTATTGTTGAAATTTAAATTTCGTCAGAGCATTATAATTTATTTTACAAAAAAATATATTTTAACTTTGAAAATGTATTGCTAGTATTTTTAATATAAAAATGTATATTTATATGTTCATAGTGTTTTAACTCCAGTTTTGGTGTCCATAGTTGGGATCCAAACTACAACCGCGGGCCAGGGTGAACCTGGGAACAACAGTAATTAAGAGGTAGTTCCACAATCCTGATAATTTTTCAATCTCAGGCCTTGCTGCAAGATGTAGTTCATCGTCATATCTAGGATGCGAGTATTTTCGCAATTCCATGTATTGTATTTACATTAGTCGGACTATTGTCCTCATCTTTGTCGCCATATTTGTCACAACGTTTCGGCCGTTGTACGCTCCGGCCTTCTTCAGGTGGTTGGAATTTCGAACTGAACCCTTGTGACAAATATGGCGACAAAGATGAGGACAATAGTCCGACTAATGTAAATACTGTACATAATACCTCATCTCAGAAATATAGACAAATTCCATGTATTATTCGAACTTTTTCCTTCAATTTTGTTGTATCAGGGTGCATTGTATTGGCACCTACTAAATATAAAACTCGGCATGACAGAGGGGGGCCATTATCGGTAATGGAAAATCTGCAACTTTTACGGAAAGGAATCTGCAAGAAGTAGGTGTGAACATCACCCAGACCCGGTTACGGAAATAAGTCCTGTAACAATTTTATGGCACTTTACAATACACACAGACAAAACAATCAAAGTTAATCGCCCAGACATCGTGATTAGAGTGCAAGACAAAATGTGCCTTCTTATTGTCAGTCCCAACAGTTTGCAATGTACCTTTGAAGAACTTAAAAAAAAAACTATCAAAATACATGAACCTTAAAATCGAAATCTCAAAAATGTGTCACATGAGGACAACAATTCCAGTAGTAGTTGGAGTCCACAGATCGACTGGAAAAGATTCCAGTAGACTCATTGAAGGGATTCCTGGAAGCCCATTCCTTAAAGAAATACAATAGAATTTTCTCACACATCATGATTAGAGAGTGCAAGACGAAATGTGCCTTCCTATTGTCAGTCCCAACAGATTGCAATGTACCTTTGAAGATCTTCAAAAAACTATCAAAATAAATGAACCTTAAAATCGAAATCTCAAAAATATGTCACATGAGGACAACAACAATTCCAGTAGTAGTTGGAGCCCTCGGATCGACTGGAAAAGATTCCATTGGACTTGTAGAAGGGATTCCTGATAATCCATGCTTTAAAGAAATATAAAAGATTGTTCTCACAAGTACACTCCACACCTTTCGAAGGGCTTTATCTATATAAAATATATGTGATTTTTTTTCAAAACCGCTCATTGGAAAATGTTGTGATACCATTTTTGCCCTTTGGTCTCTCATCGGGACCCGGATGGAATTGAGTATACGCCAGAAATCAAAGGAAATAATAATAATAATAATAATAATAATAATAATAATAATATGCCAATTTTCTTCACTTTACATGTTATTAACACTTTCCGGTCGATACATTCTTCAGGCTTCTTCAGACTGAGTTTGTATCAAGGTTGCCTTGACAGTTTTTTCTCTTATACTTTTTTTTAATCTTGCGAATGATTGCTAAAGGTTCCTGTTATTATAAATGTCTAAGCGTAGAGCTGACCAGAATTAAAATCATCAACAAATGCAATACGGATTTTATCATCAACTGCAAATTGGTACTCAGAAAAGACCGATTTTAGCTGTTATGGTCGAACATAAAACACCCGGCGGCCATCAGACATGATACTGTAATTAATGACATAGTGAATTCAATAAAGTTAAAGCAAGAATTGCGAGATTTCTATCTCGCCTTTTCTCATTAATCTTTCGATCACGTATGTTTGACTCAAGCGAAAGCACAATTAGATGATGCGCAATGAGATGATCAGAGACTTTAAATGCGCATGCGCGTTTCATTAATCGATTTCCACTCAAAACTCCACCGGAAGTATGTTAGTCAAAAGTCTGATGAATCATTACGAGGATCTCGATCGTAGATATGCTGCGCTTTCGTCGCCTAAACCATTTCAGTTTAATTTTATTCGCGCTCGTTTCATTTTTATGACTACATTTATCAGCCATTTGAATTCGTCCGCTCGACGATGTTCCAGAATGTAAACTCTTCTATATTAACAAATAAGAACTAGTCACATGTACCTCTTAGGGGCCATAAAAGTAATGACTGTTCATTTTAAATTCTCGAGGGCATTCAGGTACTTATGAATGGGAAAAAAGTAAGATAGGCTTAAATTCTTCTTCCCGAATTTACACAAGTCAAAACATAAAAAATACTCAAATGAATGGAAATCGATTTTCTTAGTAAAGTCTATTAGTATTAAGTAAAATAAAAGATACAGAGTAACCCGGATATAAGAGACTTGTCGGGACCGGAGAAGAAGTCTCTTATATCCGGGTTTCTCTTATATCCGGGTTGGGTCTATTTTGTTTAGGTAAGTATGGCTCTAATTTAGGACCAGAGAAAAATCTCACTTATATCCGGGTTTCTCTTATATCCGGGTCTCTTATATCCGGATTACACTGTATTTATTTAAAAAAAATATTTAAAAAATAAAAGATAGTTATCTTTATGAAAAAAAATATTTAAAAGTAAATCTTCAATCAATTTTTAAAACAATCGATATAGTCCCCTGGATTTCGCCAAGTTGGTTTGGTTTGGTTTGTTTTACGGCATATCAACCTCAATGGGTTTTTTTTAATGCCGGCAAGATTTTTATTGCTGGTAATTTGTTTTTTTCAAAAAGGTATTGCTGGTAATATTTTTTTCAAAAATGTATTTCTGATAATAATGTATTGCTGATATTAAAAAATATTTTGACACTTTCATAGTGTTTTGACCCCAGTTTGGGTGTTAACTATTTGCCCATAGCTGGGACCCTTAACAGGTGCTACCACCCCCGGTCAGGTGAACCTGGGAACGCCAACAATTAAGAAGTAGTTTCACGCTCCTCAAAAGCTCCCGATCAGAAGCCTTACTGTTAGAAGTAGTTTATCGTCTTACCCAGGACGCCCAAATTGGGGATGTGAAGGAACGAAGAAAGAAAGTCTGGAAAGAAAAACATAAACAAATTCTGCACGTTCCCACCTCCTCTTTCTGCTGCATAAATATTTTTAAAAAAATAATAAAAAAAGATGTCTGATTTGTATATGTTGGATAAATTAATTTTTTGATGGATTGATTGATTCGTTTTCTACGGCTTAGCAACCATTTGCAGGTTATTTAAAGCCAGAAAATATTTTTTATATCGTAAGAGTTTCTTTTAGGGGGAGGGGTATGATAATAATGATTTAGCGATATAAGTTTTACTAATTAACCCATAGCTGAGGGAGAAGCAGTGGATTTGAAATTGGGACTCGGCTCTCCGATTTCCCATTCTGAGCTGTTATAGGTTACACCATCCGCACATCCACGCTTACAGCACTTAGTATTCCTAAGTGGTCACTAATCTAGCTACTGACCAGGCTTGACGATGCTTAACTTAATGATGATACGGAGATCGGTGTAATAAAAAAAAATGATTTTCTTATAATGAAACATTCAGCAGGTTTATCAATATAAATTGAGATCCGACTTTCTTCTACTTCAGCGGGATATATAGATCTTTTAGTCTATGTTTTCACCCTCCAGAGTGGGGAGAGACAACAAGGACACCTATCCCTCATTCTGACGCCATATACTTGAAGTTTTCCAAAGCAGTCGTCCAATAGAAGAAAAAAGTC
Organism: Acanthosepion pharaonis; assembly: GCA_903632075.3. Taxonomy (NCBI): domain Eukaryota; kingdom Metazoa; phylum Mollusca; class Cephalopoda; order Sepiida; family Sepiidae; genus Acanthosepion; species Acanthosepion pharaonis. Next base: position 383,257 of record CAHIKZ030005183.1, on the reverse strand, counting down.
ACAAAAACGATTTCCTTTCTTTTTTTATTGTTTCACTATGGAAGAAATTACACGTCCATTACATTCACTTACATGCTAACACCCTTGGGAAAGGTATGAATCCTCTTCTTCTCCCCCTCAGCTATGCGTAAATAGCAGGACAGATCAGGTTCTATAGCCTTGGATGGCAACTCATCTACCGCAGAAAGAAATGGCAACCTACTGCGGGAATAAAATCTGCCTTGTCCGTCATGTATCGAAAGATACATAATCGCCTAAGCGTGTATCACGCATGGCACATAACGGACGGTTATATATATATATATATATATATATGGGTAAATAGCAGGACAGATTGCGTTTTATAGCTTTGGATAGCAACTGGTCTAGGAGAAGGAAAACTCTAAATTCAAAAGCTTTGGGGACCTTGTGGTACGTAGTGCACCAGATCTCTGTATTCGGCCGTTCAAAAAGTTCGGATTGTTCTGCATAAAAACTTTAATCAAATCACGTGATGTTGTCGGGCTGTCGGTTTCCTAGAAACTGATCTGCTTGACTCTCATACGTCGAATTCGACGGGAGAGTCGAGTATCTATCTATCTATCTATCTATCTATATATATATATATATATATATATATATATATATATATATATATAACATACAACGTGTGTTAGCACGTGCGATACCCTGTCTTCATCAGCCGCCGACCAGGGGTGATATCACGGTTTCGGTGGCTATGGCGGGACCGCCACCCCAGGCGCCACCAGCAGCGTTTGCCACCAGGCAGGGTATGAAGAAAAGCTAATTGATCATTCCTCTTTGTAAATTCTCAATAAAATAAATAAAACGATTGTTCCTCTTTGCAGCTTCTGTCCGTAATGAAAGTTCCTGAACTCGATTTACATCTGGTATATATATATATATATATATATATATATATATATATATATATATATATATGAGCGTTTTCGACGATACTTTTAGCCATTATTAAAAATGATTTTATTTTTGGTTTTAACTGAATATATGGATTGTGCTATGCATGCATCTAGATATATAGGAATGTTTAATTTCACAAACACGGTCAGCACATTGTGGCCGCGTTCATAGTTAATGTTATTGAGTCTTTTTCTTTTTTATTATTAGGTATCCATTATTTTTAATCATTTTAGATGTGCATGAGGTTATTATGCTTGTGTTTTCTATTAGTATGTTTCGGATGGATTCTGGTAAGTTTGTGTATGTGTTTAAATGAGTCCTAATGGAGCTATGACTCGAACAAAAAAAATAAAATTAAATATCTACTACAAAAAAATTTAAAACAGCTAACCTTATCCCCCAAGCTAATAGCATACCCACAAAATGAAAGCTACAAAGAACGAACATTATTTACGAGTTCAAATGCCCCTTAAGGAACTCTTTTCCTGGTCAAACCGAATTCATAAATAATTACATCGGTCACACTACTACATGCCTATCCAGACGCCTTACGTTACACCCATGCGACCACAGCTCCATCAGAAACCTAGTTGAACACGCACACAAACTTAACGGATTCCATTCGAAACATACCAGTAGAAAATACAATTAAATAAACAATATTTTTTTTTAATTTAACGAGCGTGATGGTGTTTCTTTGAAATTTTTTATAAGATGATATAATGGAATATGCGTAGACCTGTGTCCCTCCTCACTGGAATATGATTGGCTGGTGTCCGTCATAAATACCGACGGACGTGTAGGAGAGTCAAGATCCTTAGTCTGAGAGCTAAGTCTATAACGACGCCCATTGGACTACGCCATTGATCTACACTTCTTACCTGCGACTACGACGCGTACCAATCGATTACTGCTACTGTATTCTACTCGGTTATAGTAACCAAAAACCACTTAGCTCCTTTGTTCGAATATATCCCGTTCCGGGATATATCAGAAGATAAGTCATTTGAACACACACACACATACACACACACACACACACACACACACACACACACACACACACATATATATATATATATATATATATATATATATATATATATATACTACAGTTCAAAAGTTTGAAGCCATCCCTAGAATTAGCATAAGATGAACTTGAGAGAAGAGTGATAAAAATAAATAGAACTTTTTTGAGAACTTTGAGAAACTTTTGCAACTAATACCCAAAATTTTCGCTGCAGCACTCAAGGCTAAAGGAGGATATTTTGACGAGAGAAAAATTTGATCATAAAATGCTTTATTTTTTCTTTTTGTCAAAATAAAATTTCTAATAAAAATTCTGTCTCACTTTTTTTAACCATGTATAATAATTTTCTCTTATTTAAGTACAAAACAACTGCTTTTGTAGCCAATTTAAAAACTTGCTAGGAGTGGCCTCAATCTTTTGAGCTGTAGTGTATATATATATATATATATATATATATATATATATATATATATATATATATATATTGTACCGGGAGTTATATTTTCCGATTTCATTTTGATTTTGATGAATTGGATCGTGATTACGATTCCAATGTAATAAATTATAACCATGGAATATTAGTGTTTGTGCCTTTTTTATTATATTATTACTCTGTCCTGGACATTGAGTTCTACCTGGATTCTATCCTCTTGAAATTTATATATATATATATATATATATATATATATATATATATATATATATTGACAACTAATATTATCTACCTATCTATCTATCCATATATATATATATATATATATATATATTGCTTCTTCTTCCTCCCCGTTGTTGAAGGTTGGTCGAAAACCATGGACAAGTGCTACAATGCTTTCTACTGTTTCCTCTCCCTCACTTTGAGCATGCACTCAGCTTGAGTTCTTCATGTTCAATTTATGATATCATCAATCCAGCCGCACATTGGCTTCTTCTCAATCTCTTGCCATCAATGCATTCTCCCAGGATGCATTGGTTCTGCGACCTAATGATATGGAAAAATTATTACGGGTTTCGCTTCCTTACGGTATAACTGCCTGTCTATAGCCATCTCTTCCAGGACCGTGCTATTTATTTTTTCCTTCCGTCTAGCTCATGCGGAGTTCCTACCTATGGTATATTGTCTCCAAAAGCATTTTGTTAACATCGGCAGCTTTTAATGCCCAGGTTATATATCCTATTTTTGAAACAAGTTCCCGCGTGGTTATTTCCCAGAATACTCCACTCGGAACATTTACAAAATAAAGGATCAATCTTTACCTATCATAATAACTACTAACTCGTCTTTCATTCATATTACACAAAACGTTCATCATTATCGTCTTAGAAGCAACTTTCTATCTTGAGTGGCTCTTGAGCCTTGTATTATCCGAATTTCAGTTTTTAAAAGTCTTTTATTCAGTTATGGTCACGTTTATCAAGATTTTAGATCTTCTAAGATTTTCTTGTGGAATTATGTGCGTGAAGTCGAGCCAGATGTCAAAATTAAAAAAAGAAATAAATAACAGCTTAACCGTTTAACTTGTCACGTACATTACTTTTCAAATATACTGGTTTCTTTGCACGTTGTCTACATTCTAAGGAGAGACACTTGGCGCTTACATTTACCGAAGTAACTTTAGAAAACTCTATTCTTTCATACCCAGCCGCTACAAAAGCCTCTTTCCACGATCTGTGTACACTTCTTTGCTCACCAAAGATTAACTGTTAAGTTCATGACTTCACAAAAGCGATTTGGAAGGCATCCATTGTCTGGGAATTTTTAGCCTCATTCCATAGAAATAACATTTGCAATAACAAGTCCTCGTAACCTGCAGAGCGATGAATGTTGCAATATCATTTGTCAAATGTTACAGGAAATGCTTTTGTCCAACACAGACACAAAAAATGATTAAATCGACAAGGAAATATGAACAGCTTAGATTCATATCGTCAAGACGGGGATGGCTCAAAAGTTAGAGATATAGACTTGATACTTAAAGTTTACTGTCCATTAAACAATTTCCTCCCAGTCGTCAGAAATAAAATATATTGATTAGATATAGACGAAGATTAATACGTGGACGTTGCAGGGTGAAAAAGTCATGCATCATTGTCGCTTACATCGATTAGGAGGGAAAGCGGGAGCAATGATCAACCGATAATATCTACTTTTGCTTTGCGTTCATTTTTATGAGTCGAGTAATAATTTCGGCAAACTTGTAACGATACACTCTTCAGTTTTATATCATTTCTATAATCTTCCAACGATTTTGCATTGGGAAACGGTTCTCAAAAATGCGAGTGGCCTAGTGGCTAACTGTCCATAAATCGAATTAGGGTTCCGTGTTCAAATTCTTAACCGAACATGTTCATAAGCGAACATGTTAAACTTTGACTCATCATTGAAATGAACACAATCCCACTGTTCTGTCCATATGACGTGTTCAGTGGCAAGTTTCAATCGGTTCATTTGATTCTTTTTAAAAAAATATAAGGCTTTGTAAAGGCTATTAGACTGTTCAAATTTATTTCATTAAGTCTTCGGGAAATAGCGTGCCTTGATATTTTCATGCCAAGGTTAGCATTAGCTTTTTTAGAGATAGTGGTTGCTGTCGCAAAGCGACCCTTTTTTGATTCATTAAGTCTTATGGGTGTTTTCTTGCTAACCTTTCATTTTACGTTCATTTCGCACTAATACTTTTGGGAAAGGCATCGAATTAAACACGTCTATGGAAAATGTCATGAAAATTTCAACGTTTTAGCATTTAACATACTGAGACAATTCCTCTTGGCTGTTCGTAATAGACAAGGCCATGAAGCACTTCAGGCTGCAGATACGGTGTAACGCAACCTGTTTTATAAAGAGTGTTCCAGTAATTTGGACCGATTTTAAATGTGAATTTAGTTTAAGAGAGTTTGTTTCACAAAGAGGACATTAAAAGCTACCGATGTTAAAATAAGATGTCTTTTGGAGACAATATACCACAGGTGGGAAATGACGACAAAACATGGCCCTGGAAGAGGTGGCTATATTGAGGCAGTTAGTCACGACCGTGTGGAAACAAACCTGTCATGATTTGTCCATGTCATCAGGGCCCAGAACCTCTGCATCATGGAGGAACGCATTAATGATTTTTTTCTTTTTCTTTCAGATTTGGCGGACATTTGGGCGATATTACTTATCACACATAATTGCCATGACTTAAATAACATGATCCAATAGAGAAATAAATAAATTTTCACCAGTAACACTGATTTATTTAGGGCTGACTTTGATCCGTCTTAATGAAACACCCTTATATATAATCCTTCTTAATGAAACATCATCTTATTACTTGGACAAAATATGGTAATAATAATGCTAATAATATCTGTTTCCTTATAAGGAAACATTCCACTTGAAATTTATAAAATCTCTCTCTTAAAACAATTTCTCTGGAAAATAGGTTTCTCGGTAACTTTCACCGATCTTTCGAGTAATGATGGGTGTTTTCTTGCTAACCTTTTATTTGGAGTAGTATTTGATTATCCCATTTGTCTCTCTTCGAGTTACATGTAATATCCATTTTAGCTGTTGCTACTATTGGAAGTCCTCAGCTGTTGTGGTTTCTGTTATATGGTACAGTTCTTTATTCGTGAAAAAAGATAACCTTCACCAAGATCCACAGGATTCGCTCGCTGAAAGCCATTTTAACAATAGATCTTGGAACGCGATTGTATACCACTGACAGTTTGAATATTTCTGAACGTGTTCGGTGCCATGCATGAGATCGATATCTTCTCGATCTGACGAGGCTATTTAAGAACATGACTCGAGTTTGCAGGTTATTGACTTGGTTTTGTAGCAATTTGCAGTGTTGGGCAACGCCAAGTAACCCTTATTAACCTAAGAGATACAATCAAGAGGAGTTATTAACGATTTCGTGGATCACAGGAAATATCTAGTTCGAATATACATTGCTTCATTAATGTCACTTATTAAATTTAGACACAGAATCGAATATGTTCGCTGTGAGGAAAAATTGTCAGTACGTATTCAATATAAAGAAAAATTGGAATACAAAGGATCAACTATTTATTTTTGATGGTTGGCGTTTTCTCTTTGTTTCTAAATAAGGATCAGTAATTTTAGCGCTCCGCCCCCGCTTAAGAACTTTCCTTTGAATAAAGACATGATACAAACTATTGTTATGTCGATCTTCTAAGCGTAGCTTTGATGTGGCACAAAGCTAAAATTATCGAGCATCCCGTGAGGATCGAACTGACTATTCGGTCGTAACTGATCTAGGAAGATAAGCTTACTATTACACTCTGTCGAAATGCTTGTACAAACTACTGTTATGTACTGATGTACTTTAACTTAATATACAGTAGCGAGTCTTTATTTCTGAGATGAGGTATTGTAACTGTTTACACTATTTACATTGTTTGGGCTGTTATCTTCATCTTTATTGCCATACTGATGATTTTTCGGTCATTGTACGCTCGGGCGTTCTTCAGGATTTGTCTATATTTATAAGATGAGGTATTGTAACTGTTTACACGATTTACATTGTTTGGACTGTTATCTTCATCTTTATTGCCATACTGATGACTTTTCGGTCATTGTACGCTCGGGCCTTCTTCAGGATTTGTCTATATTTATGAGATGAGGTATTGTAACTGTTTACACTATTTACATTGTTTGGACTGTTATCTTCATCTTTATTGTCATAGTCACGACGTTTCGGCCGTTGTATGGTCCGGCCTTCCTCAGGTAATATACTTTGAAATTTCAAACTGAAACCTTTATTTCGTCCACCGGGGTAGATTGTTCTAGTTCCACGTGCCATGCCTTTTCTAGATATCACGGTTTCAGTTATCACCCTTTAGTAAATCCATGTATTGAATTCACAGCTCTTTTGGTTAAGCAACTGGGTTACTTCAACCAAAGCTTTTATCCACTGGACCATGTGTCCTTGTATATATCACTTGAAGAAGGCCGGGCGCACAACGGCCAAAACATCATGAATATGACAATAAAGATGAGGACACTCGTCCTAACAATGTAAATAGTGTAAATAGTACTTAACTTATTAATACTCTGATCTTATTAATTAAAGTTAACATTGTGGTCCATCTTGCAATAAACACACCGTACAAGAACAAAAGTGTTTGAACTGCCACTCGTGAAAGTATTATGTCAAAAGCAAAAGAAATTAATTTAGACCCGAGAAAAAAAAATTGTTGATGCTCTCAAAGATGGAGAAGAATATAGAAAGTTATCAAAGTGTTTTCAAGTGTCGAGAATTGAATTGATAAGTATTATGAACGAATTCCAAGAGTACAAAATATGAAAGAACAAAATTAGCATGGGGAGGAAGCCAAAGATTTCAAAGGCTCTGCAAAGACAACTAATGAGAGTTATGTCTAAAAACCTTAGAACTAAAGTCTGTACAATGGTGAATGACTGAAACAAATTTGGAATTGAAATCTCAAAGAAGAGTCGCTAGACCCCTGCACACCCCTACGATCATTGAAGTGAAGCAACGTTGAGTCTGATCAGTATCTAGACGGGTGACCGTTTGGGAATACCAGGATTTGTAAGCTTGGGTGTGCAGGTGGTGTAATGGATAATGGCTAAGAATTGTTAATCGGGACGAAGAGGGCCAAGGTTCGTTTTATTCAGTTACGCAAAAATACACTTTCTCATCGCCGGGGGAGGATTGGGAATCTTGGTCTTTTACTGAATTTCGTCAAGTTTCGAATCTTCTTGGAACTGTTCTTAATTTCATTTTATTATTTGGAAAAAATATTTTTTAACGCATTTTGTTTTTAATTTTCTTAACAATTCAACCCACTTTCCTGAGAAATTCGACAATTTTCATCCAATTAGTGGTTTCACCAAATCATTTTTTAAGTGCCGTGTTCCTTTAAGTCGTAGGAGATCATGGCTCTCCACTCACCCCATCCCTTGTAGCTCTCAATGTTTCGTCCCTCTACCATCTCCCCTAGACGACGTTCTGTCATCCAGTTGCTTAAGCCCGACAGGTATATCACTTGTCTATCTTTCCTTCTATTCGACCCGTGAGTATCAGATTCTCCAAGCCCTCCTTTCTCATTACGTGTCCCGGAATCTTCAACTGCCTTTTCCTGATGTTACGTATAAGCTTCCTCGTTTGCATCCCCTCCAAAACCTCATCGTAGCTCACATGCTGGATCCATGATATATTTAGCATCCTTCTATAGAACCATGCCTCCGTTGCCTCGAGTCTCTTTTTCATCTTTGAGGAGACCGGCCAACATTTGTTGCCGTAAAAGATGACATATTTCACGTAACAGCTCAGTATCCTTTTCTTCGTTACCAAAGAAATCCTCCTGTCTGGCAATATTCTGCCTAGCTTTTGTAATATGTCCTTGGGCATCCCAGTATGTCTACGGATATTAGTGTCGCATTTACCGTCCTCTGTCAAGACGCTTCTCAGATATTTAATCTTCCGCACCTGCTTGATTTTAGTGACCCCGACTTGAAAATTTAGGGCTCTTCCTTTAACTAATGACCAGGCATTCTGTAATTTCATGCATCTAAAATTTTAAACAGGGCCAGTGTCGTGTTCTAGGTAGCAAGTGAAATATTTCGAAGACTTTGTAGAGAAAACTTATGAGAGTTGTGCCGAAAGATCTTAGAACAAAAGTCTGTATAACGGTGAATGACTGAACCAAGTTTGGAATTGAAGTCTCAAAGAAGAGGCACTTAAGCCCTCCATATGAATAGACTATATGCATTGGCGGCTCGTAACTGAATTCCTGTCTGCTACAATGACTAGTATTCCTTGTTACAGACCCACCTGTGATTTATATTTCAACTATGCAGAGATGAACTGAGTTACACTTTCTGTAAGTATTCTATCTATCCAATTTCACACACTCATACGATCACCGAAGTTAAGCAACGTTGAGTTTACTCAGTATCTTTAAGGGTGACCGCTTGAGGATACCAGCGACTGTAAACTTGGATGTAATGGATAATTGCCCGAAATTGTAAATCGGAGAGCCGTGTGCCAATTTCCCGTTAGGTTCGTTATATTCATTTTCTCACAAATACTTCTGGGGAAGGTATGAATTTACTTCTTCTCTCCCCCGAAGCTATTGGTTAATTAGTAAGACTTTTATTACTAAACCATTATTATCTATAAAGAATTTTTATAATTTATACGTATTTCCTGGCTTTAAATAACCTTCAAAGCAAAGGGTTGATAAGCTGTAGAAAACGAAGAAACGAACAACAACGCACAAGGTTTATGTCAATTTGAGATTTGGTTTTCGGGCAAATTCTAAAGGTGCTGAATGCTGAGATCACCTTCCTGAAATATTACCCAGATTCGAACCCAGCTCTAGAACATTCTAACCTCTTTGTCATGAGGTTACAGAACAAGAAAAATTCCGTTCCTGCAGAAGCGACACTTCCAAGTCTGACAGGACAACCTGGAGAAAGATGCGACAAACTGGAATCATGCCTTTTGGTCAAATGAGGCACGACTAGAGCTATGTCTACCGAATTTCCTACAGAAGACTTGAGTCAATCAGCGGTTTGGATATCGAGCACTTTCCAAACGTGCTGCATGCGTGGATCCTCTGCCCTCCTCCAGGCCGATAACATCAACAACTCAACTTCTTGAACAATTGACCAGATCTGAACCCATGTGATCACAGGCCAAGAAAAACTCTATTTCTACAGAAGAAACACATACAAAACAGACCGAGAACCTCGAAAAAAAGATAACGTATCCTTGTTAGCGTGTCATATGAAACGAAACTAGATCTTCTTATTCAAAGTGATGTACAGATAAAGAAAGCAAAGTCATAAAAAGCAAAGAACACAAGGTGGGTGGAATATGATGGTATGGGGATGCTTCCGAAACTGTGAATCTTGTAGAAATGGATGCAATCATGAAGAAAAAAGATGGGTTGATTGATTTGCTTTTTTACGGAATATCCACCTTAGGTTAATTAAGTCCAGATGTTTTAGCTTGTAACACTTTTTAGAGATTATAATAATTTACTGATAGGAGGTGTACTAATTAACCCATAGCAGGGCGGAGAGGAAGTAGATTCATGCATTTTCCAATGGTATTTGTTCGCAAATGAATATAACCCGACTGGAAGTGGAAATCAGCTCTCCGATTTCCAATTCTGAGCCGATATGGATGCACCACCCGCACATCCAAGTTTACCGCTCCTGGTATTCCAAGCGGTCACCCATCAATGGGATAGGTGATCGCTTGCCTAAAACTTGCCCAAAACTATGCTAAATGATTACAGGCTGACCGGAGTCGACGTTGCTCTACTTCGTTGATTGTACGAGAATCTGTCTTTTAATGTTATATGGCCGTAAGCTACGAAGAAAGAAAAATATGAGGACATTTTGAAAGAAAACCTAAAGCAGTAAAACAAAACAAAATTGGTCCGGGTTGTTGATTTTACCTCCAAAGACCGGAAGTATACATCACTTTGGGCAAAAGTTCTGCTTCCGGAAACCCACAATGAATGTTATTAATTGACTTTCACAAAACCCTGACTTAAATAGCATAGATAATTTGTGGCGAAAAATGAAAGCCAAAGTCCATGTCAGAAGACCAGCAAATCTAGAGGAGTTTGAAAGCTTTGCCAAAGAAGAATGGGTTGGAATTCCTTAGGAGACTGGCTTAAAACTTGCTGAAAACTATGCTAAATTCTTCTTTCTTTTTATCTGCCTTGTCCTTTCAGGACGTAGGCGATCATGGCTCTCCACTTCCACCTATCCTTTGTAGCTCTCAATAAGTTTCGTCCCTCTGCCACCTCTCCCCAGAGCACGTTCTGTCATCCACTTGGTCAAGCCTGCCATGTGTTGCTTTCCCTTGTCACACTTTCCCTCTATTCGAGCTGTGAGTATCAGATTCTCCAGGCCTTCCTTTCTCATTATGTGCCCCAGAAACTTTAGCTGCCTTTTTCTGATGTTAAGTATAAACCTCCTCCTTGTTTGCATCCTCTGCAAAACCTCATAGTTGCTTACACGTTCGGTCCATGATATACTCAGCATCCTTCTGTAGAACAACATCTCCGTCGCCTCGATTCTCTTTCTTCATCTAAAAATATTTTCTGGCTTTAAGTAACCTACAAATAGTATAGATAATTTGTGGTGTAGACTATAGTCAGAAGACCAGCAAATCTAGAGGAGTTTGGAAGCTTTGCCAAAGAAGAATGGGCTGGGATACCTTAGGAGACTTGCCTAAAACTTGCTGAAAACTATGCTAAATTTTTTTTTCTTTCTATGTGCCGTGTCCTTTCAGGACGTTGGCGATCATGCCTCTCCATGATCTGTTTTTTTTTTTTTTTGTAGTTTATGCTTAGTCCCTACTTCTTGCTCTCCTTCGCTACCTTCTGTAGGAGGGTTTGTAATTTATGACTATGGTTTACGGTCACATCATCTTGAACGGCCAGTTCCCGTACGATCACCGAAGTTAAGCAACGTCGAGCCTGTTCAGTAACTCGATGGATAACACTTTATAATACCAGGTGCTGTAAGCTTGGATGTGCGGGTGGTGTAATGTATAACGGCTCGGAATTGTGAATCGAATATTTGAGTTCCAATTCCTTTTGTTCACTAACGTGCAAAATAAACTTGAGAAAAGTATGAATCCACCTGTTCTCCCCCAGCTATAGGTTAATTAGTAAGACTTTTATCAATAAACTGTTATTATTTCCCCCATAAAAAAATTCTTACTATAAAATTTTTCTGCCTGTAAATAAGCTGCAACGGGTTGATAAGCCGTAAAAACAAATCAATCAACAAATGACTATGAGCATCGGGTTGTGATAATTTTGACAGCGGTATTTATTTTTTTTTTTTGCTTTTCTGTACAAAGTACAATAAAATGAGTCAGCTACGTGATACACGCTTAGGCGATCATGTCTCTCCACAACTTCTCCGCCTAAATAACAGTTGACTCTTTCAGTTAAATGACATTCGTAATACAGGATTTGGCGATCATGTACCTTTCGATTCATAACTGATTAGGCAGATTTTCCGCAGTAGATTACTTCTTTCTGTGGTAGACTTGTTGCCAACCAAGGCTATATAACCCTACTCCTCAACCCATAGCTGGAGGGAGAACAAACAGATTCATACCTTTCTTAAGGGTCAGTGAATGTAGCGAACCAGAATGGTAATCGAAATCGGCTCTCCGACTTCTCATTCCGAGCCGCCTTCCTAAATAAAACAAGTATATTTGCAAATAATCTGTTAGAAATTCCTTGCTCTGTTAAACATCACTGGAGAAATAATTTAAAAAATATTTTCATAGGATGCTGATAATGTTCTTCCAAACTGTACAAAGTCTCTCTATATCTCTGAGATGAGGTATTATGATTACATTTATTTACATTATTCAGACTGTTATCTTCATCTCCATTGCCATATTCACAACGTTTCGGCCGTTTTACGCACCGGCCTTCTTCAGGTGATTGGATCTCTGAGATGAGGTATTATGATTACTTACATTATTTACATTATTCGGACTGTTATCCTCATCACCATTGCCATATTCTCAACCTATCGGTCGCTGTACGCTCTGGTCTTCTTCAGGTGATTAGAATTTCGAAGCAAACCTTTTATTTCGTCCACCGAGGTAGATTGTTCTAGTTCCAAGTGCCGTGCCTCTTCCGGGTGTCTCGGTTATTTCCCTTTAACTCGACTGTCAAAGATTTTGTTTCACCACCGCTGTGGCCTGGTATTGAACTCACAACTTTTGTTCTAATCACTGGAACTAACCAACGTCTTTATCCACTGGGCCACGTGTCCTTGAGAAAACATGGCCCAGTGGATGAAGATGTTGGTTAACTGAGACATCCGAAAGAGGCATGGCATGTGGAACTAAAATAATCTACCCCGGGGAACGAAATAAAGTGTTCGAAATTCCAGTCACCTGAAGAAGGCCGGAGCGTACAACGGGCGAAACGTTGTGAATATGGTAAAGAAAATGGGGAAAACAGTCCGAATAATTCAAATAATGCAAGTGTACGAGATCTGTTCAGAAAGTATCCTGTCACACTGAGTATTGCTTTCGTGGCTTTAGTGCTACTTTACAGTCAGTCATATTATAATCATGTGGACAGATATTCTCCCGTGGGGTTGCTCAGTCGGTTGTGAAACGCTATTGAATGAGCCTCTGCACAGAATAGCAGTCGCATTGATCATGAAAGATGAAAGTTTTTTTTTATTTTTGTCAAAATCCATCAGGTCTGCAAACACGGTCGATTCCAGATTCATAAATAATTAGGTAGATTTCCCGCAGTAGGGTACCTCTTCTTTCTGTGGTAGACTTGTTGCCAACCAAGACTATATAACCCTGCTCTTTAACCCATAGCTGGAGGGTATACCAAGCATTTAACTTAATCCATACGAGCACTGGCTTTTTTCCCAAATGAAAATTGTCATTGAAACAGAGAATTCTATTGTGGACGAAGTTGAATAAACGTAACTGATTATAATCCCAACTGAAGAGAAGTTAAAGATATTTCAGGATAAATAGTGGAGATACTCGTTACCTATGGCAAGTGGATTTTTTCCAGTATAGCATCTACACGCTTGCAGGTCAAGCTGACGAGTACTTTCGTGTAAGTGGATAACGTCACTCTAACGCACATTTCGGATACAGAAATGGCACACGCTCAATGAATCCGCTATAAAACGTCGATTTTCTTAATGGTATATTAGTATTGGCATTGGTATTGTATTGGTATATTGGAATATATTATATTGGCAATTCTAATAACTTTCTGAATCTTCTTTCTTTTTGCTTTAATCTTACTATGTGCATTTAACTTAATCCTTGTATTTAGAGATTGGTTTTCTATCGCATTCCTTGTTTAAAACTTACTGTTAAATTTTGTCGCAGTAGGTATATATATATATATATATATATATATATATATGGATAAAGAAATTATTAAAAATAATTAATCCTTGAAAATAGCTAAATGTATAGCCGAAAGCGCTAAAAAAAAGAACATTCGGATAGTTTTTATATAATTTATCATCTGAAAAGGAAAAATTATTAGATCATATAAGAAATTGTATAAAAAACTAAATTCAAAAAACCTTGTCTGTCGTATTCATTGAAATGTGCATGAAAAAGAAAGATTGCTGCTGAATTTTACACACGCGCACACACACACAAATATATATATATATATATATATATATAGTTTCATGCTAACGTTTGCCTAAATTACCTGAACATTCTTTTATTGTTATTTCTCGAGCTTGATATTTTTAATGGAAGTTTTTCTAGAGTGGGTTACTGACAGTGAAGTATATCCACTTTCCAAAAAAAGTCAAAAAAAGTCAAAAAAGTTCAAATTTTAAAACTTTATAGCTGTCTCACACTCCCTGCCAATAACCCTTCCTCCAACCCATAATGCTTCTTCTTTGAAAGCCTGATTTTTTCTTCTCTTGAATAGATAACTTTGCAGACCTCCGCCCTTGTAGCCATCTACTATACTAATTCAAATAGAAGTAGGTTATGTATATGCATTGCCGAGCAAACCTTGTTACCCTACTTCTCCCATTGTGTCTCTTAGTCTTCAACTACATGAGCGAATTTGTCTTGGTGACTTTAGGTCTCTGGACGGTACACGATATTTCTGACCCAAGGAGGAGTTCTGTTGACTTGACTTCTTAACAAACGTGACTGGTACGATATTTCTGACCCAAGGAGGAGTTCTGTTGACTTGACTTCTGAGCAAACGTGACTGGTACGATATTTCTGACCCAAGGAGGAGTTCTGTTGACTTGACTTCTTAACAAACGTGACTGGTACGATGTTTCTGACCCAAGGAGGAGTTCTGTTGACTTGACTTCTTAGCAAACGCGGCCGGTACGATATTTCTGACCCAAGGAGGAGTTCTGTTGACTTGACTTCTGAGCAAACGCGACTGGTACGATATTTCTGACCCAAGGAGGAATTCTGTTGACTTGACTTCTTAGCAAACGCGGCCGGTACGATATTTCTGACCCAAGGAGGAGTTCTGTTGACTTGACTTCTGAGCAAACGCGACTGGTACGATATTTCTGACCCAAGGAGGAGTTCTGTTGGCTTGACTTCTGAGCAAACGCGGCCGGTACGATATTTCTGACCCAAGGAGGAGTTCTGTTGCCTTGACTTCTGAGCAAACGTAACCGGTACGATATTTCTGACCCAAGGAGGAGTTCTGTTCGCTTGACTTCTGAGCAAACGCGGCCGGTACGATATTTTTGACCCAAGGAGGAGTTTCGTTCGCTTGACTTCTGAGCAAACGCGGCCGGTACGATATTTCTGACCCAAGGAGGAGTTCTGTTGACTTGACTTCTGAGCAAACGTGACTGGTACGATATTTCTGACCCAAGGAGGAGTTCTGTTGACTTGACTTCTTAACAAACGTGACTGGTATGATATTTCTGACCCAAGGAGGAGTTCTGTTGACTTGACTTCTGAGCAAACGCGACTGGTACGATATTTCTGACCCAAGGAGGAGTTCTGTTGACTTGACTTCTGAGCAAACGCGGCCGGTACGATATTTCTGACCCAAGGAGGAGTTCTGTTGACTTGACTTCTTAGCAAACGCGGCCGGTACGATATTTCTAACCCAAGGAGGAGTTCTGTTGACTTGACTTCTTAGCAAACGCGACTGGTACGATGTTTCTGACCCAAGGAGGAGTTCTGTTGACTTGACTTCTTAGCAAACGCGGCCGGTACGATATTTCTGACCCAAGGAGGAGTTCTGTTGGCTTGACTTCTGAGAAAACGCGACCGGTACGATGTTTCTGAAGAGGTTATTTTTTTCTATAACAACCTCTTCAGCAACGAGTAGTATGTGTTTCGGTCAAGCCGATCCTCTGCCGACGTCTAGCATCACTCACAGAGTAGTGTGGCTCTTGACGACAAAGACACCTCGAGGACCATAGCACTATATATCTCAAAAACCTTCGACAATGTGCGGCACAAAGACTTACTATACAAACATCTTTGTCGCCATATTTATTACAAGGTTTCGGCCGTTGTACGCTCCACCTTCTTCGGGTGGTTGGAAACGTTGTAATAAATATGGAGACAAAGATGAGGACAATAGTCCGAATAATGTAAATAGTGGCTAAATTTTACTCAGAAAAAAGTCAGAAAAATTTACATTACTATAAAGATTAATTGCAGACTCATCTTCGCTGAAAGAAAAAAAAAAAAAAAAGTTTTCCAAAGATTCCAGCACAACACAAACGGGATTGTCTTAAATTTTATTTTAAAAACAGTATTTCTGTTTTCGGGAAAATTTTTAATTGTTGGGCGGATTGAGCCGGCTTCTTCCTGTTAGGAGAAGAAGATTCTTGGGATAAATTACAGAAGTAGGGTACCCAGGCCTACTCGGATAACGTTCTTGCTTGCCGCGGGGTTCCCACAGACGCAGAGACAGGAACGACCAGAAGCCGCCGGTTACCGATGCAGACGCTCCTTAGATTTTCACCAGAGCCCTTGTTAGCCGGCGTGTGTGTCAGACCTGTCCGCCTTGGGTGGCCCTACCAGGAACGAAGTTCCGGGCAGCATAGCTCTGACACTACCGTTTACACCCCCCCACCGACTGTGAGGTAAGGGTTGGACTTTGGGGGCTTACAGTACCAGGTGTTCCCAAGCGGTCCCCATCTAAGTACTGACCTGGCTCTACGATGCTTAACTTCGGTGATCGAACGAGAACCGGTGTTTCAGCGTGATTTAACCGTAAGTTAATAGTCACGATGGTCAGAGATTGGCGACTGATCTCTCAGATCTTGCATAAACTGGGGTAAAAAATGACTGGTTACATTCAATTCCTCGAAGGGGAAGCACCGTGCCTTGAAAGACTTTTGGTTTTCAAATTTACACTAGATTTGAAGTGGAACTGGTACATACGATACATTGCTAAGGATTCAGGTTAAACGATCGGCTCTCGGTATCGCTCCAGTAACTACCTGGCCCCTCCTGCTATCATCTTCCTTTACAAAAGCCAGAATAGGCCAAAAATGGAATATTGTTGTGATATTTGGGCGAGAGCTGCCCATACATCATTCTCCAGCCTTGGTAGAAATCAAAACAGTCACCGCTCTTCAAACCCTCTCCCACAGGCTGGATGTGTCATGCGTCTCGCTGCTCTACCGCTACTTCCACTGGTGAGAAGTAGGTTCCACTCGAGCAGCTTCTTCCCGCGAACCACTGCCCTGTGGAAGCGACTCCCAACTCCGTGTTGCCTCGATCACTACAATCTTAACCTGTTCAAGGCTAGGGTTAATCGTTATCTTCCACTCCTATATACACGAATGGCTTCTAAAGGTAACCCCGTACCTCGAGTAGCCCCCGGGGCTTGTAAAGGATGAACTTCGCTGTGATAATAAACAAGAAACAAACAGACAGACATACACACAGACACGACTAGTTTCATTTTCGTACCCAAAACGTAAACATGGCAATTTCAAATGGATTTTTTATGTGACATTATTTGTTTAGTGTGACTTCTGGCACTAAGTTGGTTTGTATTCATTTCACTTTTTAAGAAAATAGTATAAAAAAACAAGAATGTAAACTTAAACATGCATATCTACCAAAATAACGTTTATAATATCTATCTATCTATCTATCTATCTATCTATCTATCTATCTATCTATCTATCTCAGTTGGTTCATTATCTATCTATCTATCTCAGTCTGTTCATATCTATCTATCTATCTATCTATCTATCTATCTATATATATATATATATATATATACATATATATATATATATATATATATATATATCTGTTCACTATCCCAGTTTCTTCACTATCTATCTATCTATCTATCTATCTATCTATCTATCTCTTTCTCTCTCTCTATATATATATATATATATATATACCCACACACGCACACACACACACTTATATATAATGATGTTTTTTACACACACACATATATATATATATGTTTTTTTTTATACACACACACATATATATAATATATATATAATGATGTTTTACAAGGACACAAAAATAATAATCAAGAATATTCTATCACAGTAATACAAAAGGGTCCAGAGACTCTTTTATAAAAATATTTTGTTCTATTTTAGATCTTCATTATTCCTCATGATTGCGATATCAAAGACTTTTGCTTTTTTTTTTTTCTTGTAACTCTTTATAAACTCCCCATTAAACTGTCTTTTGTGATAAAAGAACGTTTTGGGTTTTCATTTTATGAATTCTTCGTGTTATTCTTTTAATATCTTAAGCCTATTGGAAAGCATTCACCAGAAAAGGAGTGTTGCATTGAATGAAACATCGGAAGGTCACATTTCCCGCGCATGCGCTGAATAATGAAGAGCTTTCTATTCCAGCCTCCATGATAGCTTATCGTGTCGCATTTGTAACTTTAAAACGGACATTCTCGTGGATTTCTTACTCTTTTAATATAAAATAAAATAAACACCTTTCTTTTTCAATTCCTAATTCAAACAAAATAAATAATCGTTGTATAATTACTGGGTAAAAATAACGAACAAATATTTTATTTTCTGTCTGTGTTTCTATAAAAAGATCTTACACTATTTACATTATTCCGACTATTGTCCTCAACTTTGTCGCTATATTCATTACAACCTTTCGACCGTTGTACGCTCCGGCCTTCTTCAAGTAGTTGAAATGTCGACCTGAACCCTTTATTTCTCCATTGCCTTAACCGGGTATTGAACTCACACTCTTTCCAACCACCTGAAGACGGCCGGAGCGTACAACGGCCGAAACGTTGCAATAAATATAGCGACAAAGATGAACAACTTGGAGAGGGGAATTAACAGGTGATAACTGATAAATGACATCCATTTAACATGGCACGTAGAACTAGAACAGTCTAGCACAGTGAGCGAAATAAAGGGTTCAGTTCGACATTCCATCCTCCTGAAGAAGGCTGGAGCGTACAACGACCGAAGCGTTGTAATAAATATGCCGACAAAGATGAGGACAATAGTCCGAATAATGTAAATAGTCTACATGATACCTCATTTCAGAAATATAGACAGATACAAAAGATCTTATTTACTTTATTTGGGTTCGGACTATTTTCCTCATCTGGCTAACATTCACGGAATTTAAAAACCTTTTATTTAAGTTTGCTAGTCGAAAAAAAAACATCCTGAAATATCTAGGAATAGAAATTCTGGAAAATATGTTGTTGAAAAATATGTGCATATACTTTGCTTGAAAGAGGAAACAAATAAACTTGTATTATATAATGTCTTCTCGTCCTTTAGTTGCGAGAAATGCAGACACTGCTAAGTTATACAGTCTCAAGTGATATTTCACATGAAATAATAGTTTTACAAACCATACGATTTGTTTGCTTTATTTTATTTTCATTTTTCCATAATGCTGTGCTATGTCACTATATATCTAATTATTATATATATAATGTTTGAGAATGCGCTATGGGAATTTTTGCCCAATACTACAAATTGCTACAAAACTAAAACGTTAACCTCAGAGCTCGAGGAATGTTCTTAAATAACCTCGTCAGATCGAAACTTTCATATAAATGCCATGCTTGGCGCCAAATTCTTTCGTAAATATCTAGATATTCTACTCTCAGGTAATTCCTTAAAATGGCTTGGAGCAAATGCAGCGTGTAGGTCTGAGAGAGAGAGAGAGAGAGAGGTGGGGGGACGTTCTTTTTCAAATCTCATGGACTGCTGCAATATTATCACAAACAAAGAACTGTACCAGATAAGAGAAACCACTTCACTTGAGGGCATTCAACAGCATCAACAGCACATATCGCAGAAAGAGAAAATAATAATATAATCAAGATGTTGATTCTCCATAGTACATTGAATAAGGGTTAGAAAGAAAGCCCTTCTGAATATTGGAAAGGATAAAAGTTGGTGGACTTCAGAAACCTATTTTCCTGAAAAATTAATTGAAGAGAAAGATTTTATAAATTCCAGCCGACAGTAACAATAGTTCATAAGGCAATGAATTTCGAATGTTTCCTTATAAGGAAACATCTAGCATTATACTATAGACACAACGCTTTTTATAGGTGGTGAGATATGGCACAAGGTCGGTTTAAAGTGGGAAGCCCAGGTGCGTGTACATGGGCTAAGACCAAAAATTACCCAGTGTCCACAAGTCGATATTCCAATGACCCTCCCTCTTTTTTACAGTGAGGGAGGTGCCGACGCAGAGTTAGATTCCCAAGGAACAGGCGCCCTTCATTCATTTGTTGTGTTCTGTTCGAAGACAGATACAGAATTGGGAGATAAAATGTAACTTGTCTGCCCGAAGACAGATACTACATTTAGTATTTACTTGCCGCCCCTCACACACACTGGAAGGACTTGGCACAAGGTCAGTTTAAAGTTGGGAGCCCGAGCGCGTACTCACGGATCAGGTCCAAAAATAGCAATACCGGCTTCAGTCACTTTCCCACCGCCGTAAGGAGGCCTCCTTGTAACTTTTCTATAAATACTTTCATAGTAATTTTCTTCTATGTAGGATATCCCTTCCCACAGCTTCAGGAATATTTTCAAATACAGTTTTCAAAAATTTTCTTCTATGTAGGTATCCCTTCCCACAGCTTCAGGAATATTTTCAAATACAGTTTTCAAAAATTTTCTTCTATGTAGGGTGACCCTTCCCACAGCTTCAGGAATATTTTCAAATACAGATTTCGACAAATTTTCTTCTATGTAGGGTGTCCCTCCCACATTTTCAGGGATATTTTCAAATACAGTTTTCAAAAACATTTTTCTATGTAGGATATCCCTTCCCACATCTTCAGGGATATTTTCAGAAACAGTTTTCAAAAATTTTCTTCTATGTTGGGTGACCCATCAGGATGTTGGAGGTCATGTCTCACCACAATTTCGTCTCCTTTGTAGGTCTTTATAAATTTTGTCTTTTTGTTATACCCCACCCCCTAAACCCTGTTCTGACTTCTGTTTACTCAGGCTCGGTAGGTAGGTAGGTAGGTTTTGTGTTGTTTTTCCTTTGCCCCTCTTGTCTTCAATCTGTCCTGTGAGTTTCAAATTATCCAAGCCTACTTATCCCATTATGTCTCCTCCTGATGTTAAATCTAAGTGTTATTTTTATTTGCATTTTCTCTTAATTTTCGTCGTTGCTCAAATGATCGGTCCATGGTATTCTCAGCATTCTTCTGTAGAACTACATTTCTGTTGGTTCATGTCTCTTCGTATGTTTCATAGATTTTCCTCATCCTGAATAAGATTGTCAAGCATCCACGGTCATATAGGAGGAATGATATGACGTAACATTTCAGTATTCTTTTCTTTGCTTCTAACGATATTTTTTCTGTTTCCTAATACTTTTCTTTGCTTACCGTAGCGAAAAATACATTGATTCTCAGCTATAAAGCTTCAGTAAGGATTAAGCGAGGAACAACTTTGCCAGCAACCGAGGGAAGAGACATTCCTCTAGGATTATCCTATTCCCACCTCTGACCTCTGCACTTATAAAGATGGATTATTGACGCATCTTTAAAATGTTGAAGAATTTCATTAATCCATACTAATGAAAGAAATTCACTATATTTTCGAATTAATACTTCACTTCCACACTTATAGATTTCGACTGGAATTCAATCACCTCTTGGGATTCTGCGATTAGAAATGTTTATACTTACCTTCATCACTTCGAAACAAGTGGGGTTAACTGCAAAATGATCCATAATTCGTCTCTGTCGTAAGCTGTAAATAACTTCCATATCATATTCATATTCATTTCTTTGTTCATCACGATAGAAACGAACACGAGAAGAAACGTCTAACCCTCAGTTGTAAGAAGACAGAATATGTATGGTCGTTAGCAAAAGGGGCTGTCCAAGATCCGAGTTACAAATTGGAGATGACAGATTGAAGAAAGTACATAAATGTAGCTATCTGGGAAATGCTGACAGCACAAAATGAGACCCAAATATACATAGGTGTAGGACAGGGAAAATTACCTTCTACAAGCTAAGCAAAGTATTAAGAAACAGGACAATTTCCCTGGGAGCAAATAAAATCACGTTGAACTGCTATGCAATATCAATCCTCCAATATGGCAGTCTATGCTGGACAATGTTCGCACACATAAAGAATAATCTTTCAGCCAAGATAGATGTAAGAAGGACCCGGAGAATAACATGGAGAGAGCATGTGAGCAATGATGAAGTTTTAAGGAAAATGGAAACAAAAAGGACACTTGTACAAAAAAAAAAAAAAAAAAAAACCGGAAAGAGAGAGTTGAAGTTTCTCGGACATTTAATGTGAAAAGAAGGCTTGGCGCATTTGACACTCATATGGCATAATGATGGCAACAGCGGCAGATATGAACAGCGAGTAATCTGCCCAACGAGATTGTGCAAATGGATTGTAAAACGGGGACTAGTAAAGAGATAAGTATTGATAATAGCTAGAAAAGATAAGAAGTTGTGGAGAGTCGTAATCATTCACGTCCAGAAGTGAAGGAATTTCAAAAGTTAATAACACCTTTATTTTAAACTTTAATTCACAATGTCATGTTTTAACATAGAACAGATATGGGGAATAAATTTACACTAATTGAGAAGAAGTACATCTTTTAAGCGGCGTCCATTTTCAGTTTTGCACGAACATGCCCTTTCTAAAGCTTTTTTCGTCCTGGGTATGACGATAAACTACATCCGGCAGAAGGCCTTTGATTGGGAGATTGGACGTTTAGAGGAGTGTGAAAACACCTCTTTACTGCCGTTGTTTCCAGGCCAATTATGACCGGGGGTGGTAGCACCCGTTAGGGTCCCAGGTATAGGTAAATAGTCAACCCCACCAAAAAAAATCAACAGTACATTTTTTTTATAAAATGAGAGACAATATATATTTAAAAAGCATTCCTTAAGCCTGAAAGTATGATATTATATCCAAAGTTTCTGTAGCTGGAATCATAAAATTCCCGTATTAAATAAACCATACATGTTGATATGATGCTAAACAAAATAAACCAGCACTGAATCCATATTTATAGTAAAATGACTAACAATACATTTTTAAAGCATAATGACCAATAATACATTTTATCTATAGTTGAAGACATACAATTGCGTTCAAAATATATTTAGTTCAAGCCATAAAAGTGTGTTCCAAATATTTAGATTTTGCCATTAAATAACTCATAGATGAACCAATCAATGAACTGATTAAGCAAAATAATGAAAAATTATTTGTTAGTGTCCCAGCTATGGGAAAATAGTGAATCTCCTAACAAAAACAAAACACTTTCATATTTTTTTTGTTTTTGTTACGTTTTTATAATAAAAATGCCAGCAATAGATTTTTATATAAAAAAAAATTAACAACAATACATATTCGTAGTAAAATACATATTTATAGTAAAATTGTCAACAATAGGTTTTATAGCAAAATGACCAAATACATTTTATTTGTAGTTAAAGGCATACAATTTAAAGTATTTAAATTTCAGGATTACATAACTCATAGAGGTTCGTATTTCGATAAACAAAATCAACCTACCAACAATACATAAATCTATAGTAAAATTAACGACAATACATATTTAAAGCACAATGACGAACAAGACATTTTATCTCTAGTTTAAGGTATAAAATTGCGCTCACAATATATTTAGTTGAAGCCATTAAATTGTGTTCAAATTATTTAGATTTGGGCATTAAATAACCCATGCCGCTAAACAAAATCAACCAACCAGCTAAGGCATTCATCCATCATAGACCTCAGTGTATCAAGCTCTACTGTTCTGAGGTCGATTTGAATGTTGGGCAGTTTGAGGCTTGTTGATATCCACATAGGACGAAGAAATCAGGGTCCGCCATTTTATTGCTACAACTGTGAGAAATTATTCTTTTTCTCCAAAATTTTTCCTGAGGAGCTGGAAGGTGACACGTTCCGTTTCAGCTGTTGCCTTATCTTGTACGGAAACAGATTGATGTTTATTTTTTTTATGAATTCGTTGCAGTGACGTCTAAGAGATCCCGACATTTCGAGACTGGCTTCCAGTTGATGCGCCCGGATCTTCTCCAATGCTCTCCCTTACTCTCTCAAATATCCCTTCCTTCCAAACCGAGCGTGATATAGCACTCGGGGGAAAGGTCACTTACCAAACCTTTCCTCTCAAAACTTGGAGAACCTCTCACACCGTAATGACTACGATATGCGCATTGAATTATTAATCCTTGATTTTCGTAGAGTTCATTGTGTACTTTTGTACAACTCCTCGGGAAAATTTTTGGAGCAAAAGAATAATTTCTCACGGTTGTAGTAATAAAATGGCGGACCCTGATTTCTTCTTCTTATGTGGATATCAACAAGCCCTAGACTATCCAACATTCAAACTAACCTCAAAGCAGTAGAGCTTGAAACAACGAGGACTCTGATGGAAAAATGACTTAGCTGGTTGGTTGATTTTGTTTAGCGGCGTTTAATTCGGAAATCTAAATAACTTAACCAATTCTCGCTCAAATCTCAAATTTTAACAATACGTGTAAAATCTAAGTTCAATGCGTATTTTTTTTCTTTTTTAGGCTGAAGAATGATGTTTACTTGAAATGAAAAAATATTTTGTGTTTTAGAATATTGTTGTGGCGTGATTTCGCAGTGGAGGCTTGTATTTGTACTAAGTCGGTCCTAAAATAGGTTCGACGTACAAAACGTTAGGAACTTGATATAATAGGTATAACGCAGAGTAATCTAGTTGTGGTCACTGGTACTTTAGTATTCGACTAACTGTCGTCCGACATCGACTGACTGACCGACGATATTGTCATGTGGCACAAGGCCTTTTTAACGTGGGATCTCCGAGCCCGTGGGCTCGACCAAAAATATGCCCATTGAACCCGTATAAACGGGTTCAGGGTCGGTTTACCTCCCTGAAAGAGAATCCGCCCTTCGACGCAGCCTCCTTCGGATTCCTCCCCGCCCGAAGGCAGAGAATTCAACCGATCAGCCAGTCGACTGACTGACCGACTCCCTGACTACTCTTACTACTCCTACTTAGTATAGGTGGGAGAGTCTATTAACTATAGAATAGGTGTGTTCCACTATAACAAATATGCTCGAATATAGTCAAACAATAGTGTGCTACGTTTATTTTCGCTAAAATTAAAGAAAAATCCACCAACGAGAAGGCATATTTGAAAATGACACAAAAATCCAAAGAGGACTGCTCTCTGTGCAGGGCAAAGAGATCTGGACGACACCAGTATCAGAAGATATTGTCATTCAGGTTCGTGAAATATTTGTGTGAAGCTCCAGAAAGTCTGCAAGAAGAGCATTTATGGAAACCTAGATTACTCGTACAACTACGTGAAAGGACAGGTTTACACTCTTGTGCAAATTAATTGAAACAACTGCTTTAGTTTCCTTTCTTTCACCATACGGTCAGTTTTAGACCCACTGGAGTGACAGTTTGTAATCGATTTCTGTTTTTTTTTTTTCCTCAGATTAGGACATTTTCAGTGGGATGCAGTAATATGAATCTATTTTCGGGGTGTATGATAAACTTTATTTGGTCTTGAAAAATATTGCGTCATCCATGATTGCATTAGATTTTCCTCACACTCAGACACTATTGTCTCGACTGTCGATTAGTAGCCCTATGGCCATTGTCTGCGATGGACGTTACTCCAAGGAAGCGTACGAAAATTGTAACGCTGCACGAACATAATGACAGGCCTTACCAGTGAGCAAATCAAAGTACTATTGATGGCTAGGAAACTCTCCTGATTTAGATTCAATCGGGAATCTGTGATCAATCTGCAAGGAATGACTTCGTGGAAAGGACATACAAAGAACTAACATGTGCATTGTGTCATGTTTAATTGGAAAAATACGAAAAAAATTAAATAATAACGGAATTATTCGTTTTGTTTCAATTAATTTGCACCAGGGTGTATATCCTTACTTTTCCTACAAGCCTAGGCAAACAAGTTGAGAACCACTGGGACGCTGGAGAATGTTACGCAAGATATGCTACAGCGTGTTTGGCAGGAGCTGCTGGACTACCGTCTTGGCGTGTGTCTGTCACAGGTGGGGCGCATATCGAACATTTGTGAAATCGGTTATAAAATCTACATCCCTTTGAATATCTTGTTCGAATTTTGACAAATCTTTTATTGTTCAACGTGAAGTCTATTTCATTTGCTTCGGACATGTAGTTACTCGAATATTAAATTTTAAATTATGTCTCTTTTGGCGGGAGAGGGGTGTCGGTTGCACACTGTATTTTACTTACTGAAAATTCTTTATTTTTTCTTTTCAGTCACCATGGAATTTTCGGTTATGGCGTTTGGTAATGGGTTACCGACGTATGTAAATCGATTTTATTCGTTTATTTAGAATCTCTCACGTTTCTTAGTTTAATTATACACAGACACACGTTCGCTGTCGGACGTGTTTTATTTCTTGTGTTAGCCACTTTAAAACGAGTCTTCTACCTGGATTCCTTCCTACTTTCTGGCAACATCCATATCAAGCAGTTTCGTTTATTAGAAGTTGCGAAGAGGCAAATAAAATGTTTTTATGCATTTTGTTTTTATTCTACTATTTTTGGTTCTTTATTTCTTTTGGCCATTTCTCAAGAGCCTGACAATACTTCTTCACTTTATTCTTCGTATCTCTGTCATCTCCGCATTTTTATTTTTTCCTATCCTAGTTACTTTCTTTTTTCTTTCTTTCTTTCTTTCTTTCTTTCTTTCTTATACTCAGCCCTTTTTCTTTCTTTTCAAAATTTTTCAATTTTCTTTGTTTTTAATTTATTTCTTTCCCATGATTTGTCGATTTCTATATTTTTCATTCTTTCTTCCTTTTTTCCTTCTTTCTTTCTTTTTTCCTTCTTTCTTTCTTTCTTTCTTTCTCATACTTAGCTTTTTTCTTTCCTTTCAAAATCTTTCAATTTTCTTTGTTTTTCATTTATTTCTCTCGCATCATTTGTAGATTTCCGTATTCTTTCTTTCTTTCCTTCCTTCTTTCTTTCTTTCTTTTTCCTTCTTTCTTTCTTTGGTTCTTCCTTTCTTATACTTAGCCCTTTTTCTTTCTTTTCAAAATCTTTAAATTTTATTTGTTTTTCCTTTATTTCTCTCGCATCATTTGTAGATTTCCGTATTCTTTCTTTCTTTCTTTCTTTTTCCTTCTTTCTTTCTTTCGTTCTTATTCTTGCCCCTTTTTGCTTCTTTTCAAAATCTTTCAATTTTATTTGTTTTCTATTTCTTACTCTCTAATCATTTTCCAATTTCCATATTTTTCTTCCTTTCTTTATTTATTTTTAAGTTTCTTTTCACACATCTTTCTCTCTCCTTCTTTCTTTCTTCAGTTCATTTTATTTTCGTTTTTAAAGTTACTTTCTTTCCTTTCATACATTTTTATCTCTCTATTACTTCCTTCTTTCTTTCTTTCTTTTTTTCTTTCTCCCGCTATTCATTACTCTTTCTTTCTCATTCAAACTCATATCTTTTTATTCAATCTCGTTTTCCCATTGTGTTTCTGCAGATCAATTACTCGCCACTCTCACTATCTTTTCTTTCCCTTCTTTTATTTACACTGCACTTTCTTTCTCCTCAATCATTAAACCTTTCCTCTAAAATTCAGAGCTTTTCTTCTTCCTTTTCTAAGCCATCACCCATTCTTTAATTTGATATATTTTCTTTCGTTTTATTCATAATCTCTACACTCTGATATAACAGTTTTTCGACACTCTCTCTCTCTCTCTCTCTCTCTCTACACCCTTATCACACATAATTATTCTCTTTCTCTGTCTCTATCCACACTCTCCATTTCTATAGTCTCATAGAACTCTTACCTTATCTCTCTTTCTCTCTCTCTCTCTCTCTCTCGTATAGCTAATCCTTTTCTGCTATGCCTCTCTCTTTTACTCTTGCTACTGTTTCATATAACTCTTCTCTTTCTAATCTTTATTTCCCCTCTCTCCTATAACCCTTTCTATTGCTATTCGATTCTATCTTTTCCTCTCCATTATTTCTCTTTTTCTCTTATATACACGTCTTTTATTCACCTTTTTCTCCCTCGAATATTTTTTATTTCCATAATATCAGCCATTTTGGCTCCAACAGGTTTGATTCTGAGAAATGGCTTCCAATCACGCGGTGTGGTGAGGACAGAATGTTATTTGCTAACAAGCTTCGTAATGGTACTTTTGGTGGCCAATCAATGTTCGATGACTAAATTCAGATAAGATTACTATGATGAACGTTGTAAACTTATTAATTTACATTTCTTTCAGATTTTGACTGTCAGGCATGACGACACACATACGAACACTCATATATATATATATATATATATATATATATATATATGTAAGCAAATATATGGATATAGATCCGACAGTATGAAGAAAAATATACAAAAAAAACAAAAAAAAGATCCTAATATGTAATTATGCTGTTTTAATGTTAATATAATGTCAACGTCGGACGTTTCGGTCTAATAGACCATCTTCAGGACATATATTTTAAATCAGTTAATTTATAATATTAATGCTCTGTACATTTACATTGAGCACTATTTTGTAAAAATAAAAATATCAATAAGAACACTGGATTATATATCTTACAGTTCTTTATATATATATATATATATATATATATATATATAATTTCGATTAATAAGAATAGACACGATCGTCTGTTTCCTTTTTTACTGTATTATCATTATTTCCATTTTCTAATATTCGAATATGGCTTTGATTATTGTGGCTGAAGTTGTGGTATTTTCGACAATCTCAGTCATTTTCAAGAAACAATGTGGTGTCTGTGTCGTAGTCAGAATTCCTTCGTCGACATCATGCTATACTTTGAAAAGCTGAAACAGTTACTGGGAACAAAATGCGACTTTTTGTTTTTAATTTCAATTTTATTCTTTATATATGTTGTGATGACAACGAACACTCGTTTGAGACTTTTGTAATATCAACGAATACCTGTTGTTACTTTCGTAATGCCCGTTGTAGTAGACTCTTTTTAATCGCAGATACAACTGTAACGCCGTTGAACAATACTGGTGTCAGACGCCTTCGAATAACCTCGCATTATTAGTACTTGATTGATAATACTCGCTAGTAATTCGTATAGTGATCTGAATAGTGAAATAGGATAGTGAGTAGTGTAGAGAATAGCGGTCCGTATAGTAGTAGAAATGCAGATCTGAATAGGAATAGCGGATAGACTAGAAATAGCGATCGTTAGTCGTCCATTTTCCTCTGTGACGTCCCCCGGTGTCGCTGCGCAAAATGTGACGTCTGCCTGGCCGCGCCCGCCGTGCTGTCCTAGTCGCGGCGCCAATTATGACGTCACCCCGTCTGTCTCCGCGCCGTCGCCGTCCTATCCTGTTCTGTGACGACCAATATGACTTGGTATTGGTCGCGGCACCAAATGTGACGTTCTAACCTTTTTCTGATTCGGATGGAAATCTGGTTAGATTCGGTATCAGCCTTGTCGTTCCCAGCTCGCCTCCAACGTCTGGTTACCAAAGTAACTGTTTTGATTTCTAGTCTAACCTACCCACGTTGTGACTTGATCTTAGGTAGACGAAATCAATCAGTCGCCGGGCCGTAATGCAAGTCGAGTCCGAACAAGTGTAATACCGCACAAGTATATGTAAAAAAAAATAAAGTAATAACTCGAAAAGTTCAAATGTGTTAAAAAAAAGATAACAATATTTTATATCTGGTTGCTGAATACAGGACAGAATCTTCCTCCCAACCCGCTTATATGGATCGTGACACTTTGTGCTAGGCTAGTCTTAACATCTTAAGTTGTTTGTTCTTTAAGAAACTGGTTCTTGGTGTATCTTCAGGCGATATTCGTAAAACTTGTTTTGGTGGTGTGAGTCTAAGTCGTTCTTCAAAAATAAATTGTTCTTGGTTAGAAGTTGAGGTCGTGGTCTGCGAGGAATCTTTCAGTCAGGTTCCTGCGAGGCGGGTCTCACTCTGCAACTCCAACCCAACTGCTCAGCTGCGAACTCAACTGCGAACTGCGAACTGCCATCTTACTCGCTGTGACTCTGCTTATATAGACGCCGACCAAAACCGGTGTGGGCCTGTCGGAGTTTAAGGTTCCTTGATAATTCTAAATCTGCATTAAGGGTTTTTCTTTGTTCTCGGTCAGGAAGAATTATTAATTTCCATTTTTGGAAGTCTTTCGTCCTCTCAAATTCTTCCTTTCTCATATTGGTATCTCACCCATACCCTCAGAGGGTGTCAACGGGTTTCCCCTCTCTCTCACAGTGGCATCTCACACCGATCCCTTCAGGGGGGGCGTCAACAGCCCCCCTCCTTTCTTCACATGATTACCTTCGCCTACCGCTCACGCAACCATTCAGCCAATGGGCGCTCAGCGGCGTGGGTATGGCCGGACTAGCCTCGGTTTAAAAAATCTTGCTCAAAGAAAAAAAAATTTTCTTTTTCTTTTCTTCCTTTTTATACTTCTCGACAACAAATCTTTAGACTCTTATCTTAACCGAATGTCACCTGGACTTTATCAATCGAGACCTTCGCCAAACAAGTGGGTGGTCATCTGGCGATATCCACAGCCAATTATTCGTTCTGATAAAATAATTTTGCTATCATGTCTAGCTCTTGACACAAAACAGGTGCCTTTTACAAACGACATCTCCGTAGATAGCTAATGGGTCAGTCTTTCTTTCTTTGTAACTTGGGTGGTCCAACGGACATTTTGTTTTTCGGTCAGTGCGTGACCTAATTAATTTTTATCTCTTAGTTTCTGTTTCGTAGGCCACTTGACCAACCTGAAACTTTCATTATTGCCATGGGCAGATGGCTATCTTGTATCCGCTCTGTCGTAACATAAATCAAATCAAATCCGACATCTTACCGAGATCTTACTTTCTTCGCTAATGAAAATAAAATCTTTACCACTTTTCCTTGATAGAAAAAAATAACATCGTTTTTTCGTAATAGATTCTCATTACCTAATTTAATTTTCGCCTTTTTTTTTCACGCAACCCTAAATAGTGTCACACCTCTATGGTCACGTGGTCTACTTAATTCAATAATGGGATCACCTGTGTATGCACTCTGGCGATCTATGTTCAAACTCAAGTGTCGACAGTGAAACTTTATTCCTATATATATATATATATACATATATATATATATATATATATATATAAAATTAGGTATATATTAATTGAAGTATATACTTAGTTCATGCCATTTAACTGAAAAACACTTGTAAAAAAGAATTCGTGGATTTACCATATTACAAATTTCATATAAAAATTCTCACTTGAAATTTTGAACTTTAGCGTTGTGACTCGTACGTTCCAAGATTGTAAAACCGTCAATAAATAGCACATTCTTAAAAAAACATATTTTCGTCTTCAAGTTTTAACTTTAAAGGAAAAAATTCGACAGCCTGACGATGAAGGAATGATTCGTCGAAAGTACTTGCTTAACTTTAAAAAATATACACTAGAAACATCTGACAACAGTTTTATAAATGAGGATCACATCATTCAATGGATTAACAGTATTTTAATGCATTATGTTTCTACTAGCGAAGTGATTTCACCATTAATCGCATTAATATTGCTGATTGATTCTATGTATGATTATTTCTTTATATATATATATATATATATATATATATATATATATATATATAT
Source organism: Acanthosepion pharaonis (assembly GCA_903632075.3). NCBI lineage: Eukaryota > Metazoa > Mollusca > Cephalopoda > Sepiida > Sepiidae > Acanthosepion > Acanthosepion pharaonis. Next base: position 351,626 of record CAHIKZ030005183.1, on the reverse strand, counting down.
TTGCACATATTAAACATATAAGTACTTAAGGATTCCGACTCCTGTGGTTAATGATATTTTATTTAATATGGGCTGTTTACTTTGTATAATAATAGCTTTTAAGGTTTTGAGCCTTTCCTTGTCATGCTTCCTGCAGAATATTTTGGTATTATCCACTAATATTTGTCTTAATTTGATAGTTGTATTTTGCTCGTTCGTGCACAGATTGCACTGAATTTCGACAGGTGACAGGTCAATATGCGATAGAGTGTACTTTATGAGTGTCCGATGTAAGAATTTAATTCTGTTTTTATCATTTATATCGGAGATGCAATCTCCTATGAGTGATGAGAATACACAGACATCCTCATTTTGTACAGTAGGGGGGATTGTTCTTCGTTCTTCGTAATACTTAGATGAGATCTTTTTATAGTCGATGATACATTTCTTTAAGAATTCTATTACTTCATCGACGATGTGTTTAGGGTAGTTATTGTTATTTAGAGTTTGTTTAATGTTGCTTAGTTGCTTATAGAATAATATGCCCGAAGAAGTAATTCATGTTTGTTTATTTTTGTTTTTTATAACGGCTATTTTGTATCTGTGAAAGTATTCATTTTTGTAGTTAGTAGACACAAGTTTCTGCTAGTGTGTGTTTTTAGGAGAGGTGGTAATGTTAGGGTTGATATCATTGACTAAAACGTCGAGGAAAGGGATTTTATTTTATCATTATTTACAATTTCTCATGTGTTCTAATAATTTTTGTCTTTTCAGATGATAAATTATATAAAAAATGCCCGAATGTAATAATGAATATAATAGCATCATCTACGCGCAAGAAAAGACTAAAAATAATGGAAGCCTTATTAATAAAAACAAAAAAAAAACAACAGTTAATAATATTAACTTTGAACATGGGCACAATATCTTGATTGTGTTTTGAGAAAAAAAGAATGCATTATATAAATACAAACTATTTCTTATTTAACATTTAAAATATTTCATCCTTGCACTTTGTTTGTCGTATTCAATGAAATGTGCATATATATATATATATATATATATATATATATATATATATATATATATATATAACTTTTGATTTCCCCTCGAGCTTCAGGTGATTAATCATATGAAGATCACGGGAGTACAAAACTGAAGTTGCGGTTTTAGATTGGTGTCCCTGCGTGCAATGCTGCAACTTGATTTTGGTTTTCCCATTTCTGTTTCTTGATTCTATAGACTTTGAGTACCGTGGAGTTTTGTTCAGGTAGATGGGGAGGGTTCGTGCGGTCAGGCTTGCTATCAGTCGGATTGCATTTGGCACTTTCTCTTCATTTGTTTACTTAGAGTGTTCTGATATATATATATATATATATATATATATATATATATATATATATAAAGTGTGTGTGTGCATGACGATCTGAAGATTTACCTTTCTGCTGTAAACATTTTATTTATTTACTTACCATCTGCATCTGATACTGAACACTTTTATCCATAAATATAGCATACCTTAAAACAATATTTTTATCACACACACACATATGTGTATGTGATTTACACTCTACAAAAGGCCTAAGAGCCACTCGACTTAGAGTGTTATAGAGATAGAAGCTAAACTTATGCTGATATGTGAGAAAGATAAATGTTACCTCTAGACTTGAACAGGTTAAGATTGTAGAGATCGAGTAAACATCGTCTTGGGTGACGGTTCCACAGAGCAGCAGTACGTGGGAAGGAGCTGCTCTAGTGGAACTTACATCTCACTAATGATGGAATATGAAGGGAAATGACGGTGGTTTGCTACAATGTATCATTGTCGGTCTTAATCGTGAATGTTAGAAATGGTGGAAGCAAGGAATGTAATTCGTCTGTACACTTTTGGTTATAGCCACAGAGCAGAGAGAGGCTTGAGACGTTTCGTTTGTGAGAAAGTGGGTGTAAGGTGAAAATAATTTGTTTATATAGAGAGCGAGTGTGAGCGGAAGTGATAGCGTTTATTAAGGAAAAGGAATTCATTTTAAAAAAAATTTCTTAACCAGTTCAACTGACAAACGTTTAATGTATTTTTTTCAGTTTTTGAATAAGTTTTTGCACATCCGGAAAAAAACCTTGCATATGAAGCGTCAAAAGATCTTTTTTATATATATACTGTTATTCTTCGAGTATTTTCGATCATGTTGATGATTATTTTCAACTAAATATTATCAGAATCATAGACAAGAGCTTCTTAACCACATTCTGGTATTCAACTTTCAGTATATGCGTATAATTGACGTCATATGTAAGGCGGCTTCACAGTGTTTGAAAAACACCGGAAACAGATTTTATCTATTATAATTAGTTTACATCCGTCTTTTTATATATATTTTATACGAATTTAAATTGCTTAATAACACGCAGAAATCGAAGGCTTCAATCATTGCAACGTTTGAGGAAAATGAGACGAAGTGAAAGATATTTAATTTATTTAGTGTTGTTAAGGTCAGGCTTAGGACTGTTACTGGTAATCTGTAACCCAGTAAAGCAGGGGTCGGCAACTCATTCGACCCCCGCGGGGCGGATCGTGTTATAATAACGGGTCGCGGGCCTGACGAAAGCCATTAATGAAAAATTAAGGAACATTACATATGCAGACCCCCTGTCAACCTAAATATTTAAAACCATAATGAAAATAAACATTGAGAAATCAGAAAAACAAAAGAAAATCTAAAATTAAAAAAACACTTAACAAAAATTACTTTTCTTCAAGGAACGTCAAAATACTTCAAAGTGAAAAAAATCAACCGAAGTAAAATGGATGAAATTATGACGTGTAGGTTTGAAACTCTTATTGAACCACCACACACACACACACATCAAACAAAAACGAAGCACATATACCCATACATACGAGTACAAATAGTTGCAAACATATACACTTACGTACGTACACATGCGGTATCATCCACACATTCATGAGGCATGTATGTATAATGCGCGTATGTTTAACTGTCTGTAGATTTCTGCTCTCTCGCATGTCAGTCCCTCCCTGGCCTCTTTCACTTTAGCGTTCCTTTCGCTTCTGTTATCTTTTAATGTAGCCAGGGGTCATATCAAATATGTATCCATTATTTGACATTAAACGTAGGCAACGCAACTTGGTAAAATAAGTCTCATAAAAGATAACTAGCAGATAGTCTAATATTTTTAGTGCACTGAGATGTGTAGAAAACGAAACAAAATCCTGAATTTATTTCTTTTTGAATAAGTAAATACGAAGAGCACTGATTACATTCATTTGAATTTTATTTCGGTATTTAAAACATTTCTAATTTTATTCAGTTTATTTACAGAGTAATTAAGCTTTAAAAAGTGTGACATATGGCCCGTGTCGAGCCAGGCCGAATGCAAAAAAAAAAAAAAAAAAAAATCAGTGAAAGACTCTTGTTTGAGAAGAAGAGGGGTATGATAAGATAAGAACATGGCCCATTGGAAGATTCCAACAACTTACATAGGGTACGTGGCAGGGGTAAGCGATGCGGAGTCGCTGTTGGAGGAATGAAATAGAAAGCCGACTGAGACAACATTGTCCCTTTGAAGCTGTCGCCGGTCGGTCAAATCGGCTCTCAGTTTTTGTTTTATGGTTAGTTTATGTTTTTATTTTTATTTTTTTTACGCTAAAATGGAGGTGTTTGTGTTTGATCGTGTTTTTGCGGCCATAGTATTCAAATTCGTTTGGGTGGATCAGAGGAAGATCACAGCAGGCCTTTTGTCGAATTCGAAAGCCTCGTCTCTCATGTTAAAAATAGAGTCATTGGTAATCAGGCTCGCGGGCCGGTCAAAATCTGTTGTGTATGATACACCTAATTTACATAAGTGGAGTACCGACCATATAAATATGGGTTGGTACCGGAAGACGACGGAAGATTAAGAGATCGAATCCAGAGACTCTGCCCGACTGCGACTTAGTCAACCCATTCTGCAGGAACAGTCTTCCCAAGAATATACCAAAACTACCTGTAAATATTGTGTACCTTTTTTCATTGTTTCAATACATTTTGTTACGTACATTTTGTGTTGTATTATTATTATTCCATGCTTATTCAAGCTTCAACAATGGCGACGAGGTATAAAGAACTTTACGTTTCGGAAAAAAAAAAGAATTAATAATTGATAGCCTTCAATAATTGGGACAAGTGGAAGAACCCAGGCTGAAAAAAAAATCATTAATTAAAAAGTCGAACATCTAATGGAACGGAAAAGTATTCTGAAGTTTGGACAGTTAAAACTAGTTAAAGGACGACTAAGCAAAGGAACGTTCACTCAGAAAAATCTGGAAGGTGGCGTAAACAAATAACGGCGAAAAAAAAAAAAATGCTGGCCGAATAAAAAAAAAAAAAAAAAAAAAATGCTGGCCGACTAAAAAAAAAAAAAAAAAAAAAAAATGCTGGCCGTCTAAAAAAAAAAAAAAAAAGCTGGCCGACTAAAAAAAAACATGCATGGAATTAAAAGGAGCACAAATACCACGTGTCGACTTTGAAAGGTAAGCGAACTTGTAAAAAAAAAAAAATTTTTTTTTTTTTGTTTGGTTGCTCAACAATATTTTATAAAGCAAGACATAAAATTAAAAAAAAGGCGTAAAGTTGTTTCAATTTTTTTTTCTGCTTATAGTATATTCGTGGATAAACAATTTAAAAGTATATTCTTTGTTGCATGAACACTATCAGCTAAAAATGGAGGAATTATCCAAAGTCATAGCTGAATTGTTTAAAGCCCAGCAGTTGAGTCAAGCTGAATTATTCAAATCCCAGCAGTTGAGTCTGCAACAACAAAGTGAACAGGTTGCCTTATTAAGAGAACAACAATTAGCACAGCAGAATTATCAAGAAAGGCAAGAGGAGTTGAGTCAGCAACGTCAAAGGGAACAGGAAGAAATGTATGTCAAGGTTTTGGAAATTCAAAAGTTAACATTGGAGAAATTAAACAACAATCAGGCAAATGAAAGTAACTCTTCATATTCTAATAACATCATATTTAATTCGTTGGAAACTTTCAACTATGTGCCAGACGAAGGAAAAAACGTTTGAAGCGTACTTTAAACGATATGAAGATATTTTCCACACAGACTGTGAAAACTGGTCGAATTCAAGAAAAGTCAGTCTATTACTAAGAAAGCTAGGTACAGCAGAACATAGCAAATTTGTAGATTTTATTCTACCGAGAAGAACAAATGAATTGGAATTCTCGGAAACAGTGAAATTGCTAAAGGAGTTGTTTGGAGCAAATATGTCGCTTTGGCATAAGCGATGGTTATGCATGAATGTCGCTAAATCCGACGATCAGGATTACTTAACTTATGCATCTATAGTGAATAGACATTGTGACAATTTCAGATTGGCAGAGATTACGGTTGAAGAATTCAAGTGTTTAATTTTTTGCTCAAGGTCTGGTATCCAGTAAAAGTGCCGAAAATAAGACGTAGAGTTTTGTCTAAACTCGAATCTGAACAAAACCTTACCCTGCAAAAGTTAGCAGAGGAGTGTCAGCGGGCCGTAAGTTTAAAGAAAAGAGTCTCAAAAAATTGAAGAAGCTGGTATTGCTTATATTAAAAAAAGTGAAGAAACAGTCAAATTACCCATCAGAAAAAAATTGGATTAAAAAATTCGGCGTATTTTAAAAATAGAAAAAAAAAATTAAATGAAAAGAATGAGGAAGGAAAAAAAAATGGTTCCGCCATTTAATTGTAGACGGTGCAACGAAAGACATTGGGAGGTAAATTGCCCATATAGAAATAAAAAAATTTTAGTGCCACAAGAATGGTCACAAAGGGTCGTGTTGTAAAACGAAAAAAAAAAGTCAATAGCCGAATTAGTCAAACAAATTCAAATATCAAATCAGATAGAGATTTGAGGAAATATGTGACGACTGAAATATTTAAAAAAGAATATCAAATTTCAACTCGATTCGGGTTCAGATTTAACAATAATGAACTATAAAACATGGAAAATTTTAAAAAGGCCTACAATAATGAAGTCAACGAAACGCGCTCAAACAGTGACTGGAAAGGAAATTAAATTCGAAGGCGAGGTTGTACTTCCCATGAAATTGAACAGGATAGTTAAAAAATAAAAGTTTTCATTCTGAAAAATGGAGAAAACTTGATGGGTACAGATTTTATTGAAACATTCGAATTGTGGGATAAACCGTTAAACTCTTTCTGCAGAAAAGTAGAAAGTAATACGCAAACAAGACAGGACATTATTGAGGAATTAAAAAAAAGTTTCCGGAAACTTTCACACCTGGTCTTGGAAGATGTAACAAGTTTGAAGCCAAATTCGAATTAAAGGAAAATACTATGCCAATTTTTAAAAAGAAACGTAATGTGCCTTTCGCAAGTGTAGAGAAAATTAACGAAGAACTTGATAGGTTGGAAAAAATGGGGAATTATTTCGAAAGTAGAATCTAATTCATGGGCTGCGCCGATTGTGTGCATAAAAAAAAGAAATCAAACCAAGTCAGAGTCTGCGTTGATTTTTCGACAGGGTTGAACTCGGTAATTAAGGACTACCATTACCCGTTACCGAGTCCGGAGGAGATTTTAACAAGCTAAATGGTGGAGTTATATTTTCAAAATTGACTTATCAGATGCCTATCTCCAAATTCCCGTCGAAGAGGAATGTTCGAAGTTACTAGGGATAAACACGCATAGAGGGTTATTCAAGTACAACAGGCTTCCTTTTGGTATTAAAGTGGCACCTGCCATTTTTCAACAAGCTATGGACGTCATGCTGAATGATTTAGACTTTGCGTGCGCTTACTTAGACGACATCATAGTAAGGAGCGAATCGGTCGACGAACATCGAGAGCATCTCAATCAAGTATTTAAAAAATTCAGGACTTTGGATTTAAAGTCAAAGAGTCAAAGTGCGAATTTGGTTTGGAGGAAATTAAGTATTTAGGGCACATAATCAACAAAAATGGCAGATGTCCAGATCCGGAAAGGTCCATTGCGATTAGAGACATGCCGACGCCCACTAATGTGGCGATGCTACAAAGTTTTCTAGGGCTTGCAAATTATTATCAAGCGTTCATTAAAGGAATGTACAATTTAAGAGCTCCGTTGAATGAACTGCTAAAAAAAAAAGACAAGGCATGGGAATGGACGGTAGAATGTCAGAAAGCCTTTGATGAAATAAAGAAAATGCTTACGTCCGACCTCTTTTTAACCCATTACAATCCAAAACTGGATATTGTAGTGGCAAGTGACGCTAGTTCATACGGGATAGGGCGTGTATTCAACACATAATGCCAGATGGTTCTAGAAAACCAATTGCACACGCTTCGAGAACTTTGCTCCCAGGAGAAAGAAGTTACTCTCAGATAGAAAAAGAGGCACTGAGTATCATTTTTGCCATACAAAAATTTCACAGGTACATCCACGGCAGACATTTTATCCTTGAAACGGATCATAAACCACTGATCACCATTTTGGTTCAAAGAAAGGGTTACCCGTTTATACAGCAAATCGTCTGTTAAGATGGGGAACCATTCTTCTCAATTATGATTTTCACATAAAGCACCTATCATCCAAAAAGATAATTCATGCGGATAGTCTATCAAGACTAGTACCGAGGCAAGAAGAAAGATTCGAAGAATCAATTATTGCAAATATCAGAGCAGATTATGAGGTGAAAAGCATGGTAAACAACATTGTAAGAGAGCTACCGGTTACGCTAAATGAAATTAAAAAAAGAAGCTGAAAGCGATGATTTCATTTAGAAATTAAAAAACAAAATGGTAGCGAATGACCAAAAAGTGCAGGAGATTTATTCAATAGGTGACGGAGTTTTATTATATGGTGAGAGAGTAGTAATACCAAAAAAGTTGCAGAAAAGAATACTTCGGGACTTTCATATGGGTCACCCGGGTATTAATAGAACAAAAAAAGCTTAATGCGAAGCTTTGTGTATTGGAAAGGAATGGATGTGGATATCGAAAACATGGTTCATCGATGTAAGGGGTGTGCGTTAGCAGCTAAGGCACCACCTATAGTATACAAACCATGGCCCAAGACGGATCATCCGTGGACAAGATTACACATTGATTTCGCTGGTCCAGTAGAAGATTTTTACTACTTAATAGTGGTAGATAGTTTTACAAAATGGCCGGAAGTACTACGCTGTAAAAAGCCTACGTCCAATACCACAACAACTTTTTTGCATGAACTATTTGCACGGTTCGGTGTGCCAGAGTGTATTGTGAGTGACAATGGTACACAATTCACTTCTGAAGAATTTAAGGAATTTTGTGAGTTATATCAAATTAACCACATAACGACGCCTCCGTATCATCCGAGGTCTAATGGACTCGCAGAAAGATTTGTCGATACTTTAAAGCGTGCTCTGAAGAAAGCCTCAGGAGTTCCAACGGAAAAGGCGCTTCAGCAATTCTTACAAGTATACAGAATCACGCCAAACCAGAGAACACACTCAAACATGGCACCAGCTGAACTAATGTTCGCTAGGAAAGTTAAGTCAGTGTTTGACAAGCTTTTGCCAGGAAAAAATACAGTAAAAATACCATGTATACAGCGAGAAAAAGATACACTCCCGGAGAGAAGGTGTTTTTCAAGTGCTATAAAAACAACGTTGAGTTCTGGGAACGAGGCATAGTGGACAAGAGAATCGGTGACCTGATTTACATAATTAAAGGGCCGAAGAATACTTATAAAAGGCACCAAAACCAACTTAAAAAAGATTACGGTATAGAGCAAGAAGAGTGTATACCGGATGAGGACGAAGATCCCATTGATATAATGTATGATATGTTTCAGGTAGAACCTCCACAGAATACACCTGAACCAAGAAGATCCGGTAGGAAACGGAAGTTGACGGACCCATTGAACGTGAATCCAAAACGGAAAAAATATTAAAATTAGGCAAATGGATCTACAAAGAAATAGCCATAATCATCAACCCATATAGGAAGCCAATTTGAAATCCAAAAGGGATTCCAAGGCTTGGGAGGAGGGTGTTGTGTATGATACACCTAATTTACATAAGTGGAGTACCGACCATATAAATATGGGTTGGTACCGGAAGACGACGGAAGATTAAGAGATCGAATCCAGAGACTCTGCCCGACTGCGTCTTAGTCAACCCATTCTGCAGGAACAGTCTTCCCAAGAATATACCAAAACTACCTGTAAATATTGTGTACCTTTTTTCATTGTTTCAATACATTTTGTTACGTACATTTTGTGTTGTATTATTATTATTCCATGCTTATTCAAGCTTCAACAGTTACCGACCCTTGCAGTAAAGCCTGATGCATGGATGTCTGAACCAGGCCTCCCGCCCAAGGATGGTGGCATTTCACCACATAGGACGAAAAACAAGACCTGGCAAAGGGTATATAAGCTTCTTATAGGACCCAAGGAGGCACGGTATATGAAATGGGTAGCGGCGCGGATTGAGGGATCGGAGAGCCGAGTTCGAATTCCAGTCAAATCCATTACGTTCATTTATGTGATAATATCATTGGGAAAGGTATGAATCCTCATCTTCTCCCCCTAGCTACGGGTAAATAGCAGGACAAACCGGGTTCTATGGCCTTGGATTGCAACTGGTCTACTGCAGAAAGAAATGGCAAACTAGTGCGGGAAAATATCTGCCTATTCAGTCATATATCGAAAGATACATGATCGCCTAAGCGTGTATCACGCATGGCACATAACTGACTGAGAAAACCCAATGGCCAACACACACACACACAGAGACATGAACACACACACACATATATATATATAACTAATATGTTGATACAATAGTTGTCAGTGAAAATGAACACCATACCGCCCCTTATTAAAATGATTGGTTTTCTCCATATCCATAGAAATTAATATTACGAATGTATACCTTATAAATCTCCGTACATTTCAAAATTAGATATTCCAAAATTCGCTTGAGGATGAAACAGAACTAGGTACTTTCATTTAACTTAATTTTTATAATTGAATTGGAAGTTTTTAGCTTTCTCTTTTTGAATATAGCGATGGAAACATATTTTTTTAAAATTAATGATCATATATATATATATATATATATATATATATATATATATATATATATAAGCAGCATGGCCTGGTGTTGCCCGTGCTTGATTCAAAAAAATCCTACGACTCATACAGCAATTGCTATCACTTGACTTAAAATATTTTTTTGCCCTTCCTTGCCTTTTTTAAAGGAGTGCCTTTGCCGTGCTGATGTTGCTACATGCCTTACTTCTTGCCTATCTCACACTGCGAATTTTTTTCTAAGCTCTATACTAAACATTAAATATGTTACGAAAAAAGAACTAAACAAAATGAACACAAAACGATCAGCTTTTAAAAAGGACTCGTAACTAGAAAAACCGAATGAAAAAAATAAATGTTAACAACAAATACTTTTTCACACCCAACCCAGTTCTGCGGAATCAGAATCAACGTTGAGTTTAAGCAAGCAAATGAACCAATTGGAGTAAAGTGCCATGCAGATTTAAATTTTTCCACTTGTGACGAATGCAGCTGTCGATTTTTTTTGTATGCTAGCATGCTAGTTAACATTCGTGTCAGTCAGCTGTTGGCTCTCACGCTGGCCAATAGAATCTTCCTGCTTATTCGTGGCAGCCAGCTATAGGCTCTCACTCTGGCCAGTAGAAAATGGCCGCAAACTACATGAAATCTGCCGTAGAAGCATGAAAAAATCGATTGTTTGGTAATTAAACTCTATAAATGTACCCCTCCAATTTCATTACGGCCAGCGTTTCTTACTCTTATTAAAAAAAATAGCTTTAAACATACAACAATATTATTCTAATTTAGTTTTATAGTAATTCTTATTTCATTTTACATTTGTAAATATTGTTAGGTACATATGATTGTATTTGATATTCCTATGGGGTCACAATCACCGAATGTTAGTGTCAAATTGTTGTATGTTTGTGTTGAGTAGTCATTTCGCAACTGAAATCGACCTATGAAACGGCAATTTTTTGAAGATTATTTTGTAGCTGTGCATAATACGCACCCCCCAATTTTGCTTATTATTTTTTAAGAAAAAATGCGCATTATACATGGGGAATTACATTATATATAAGTTTTGCTACAGTCCATTTCCCTGGCGGAGTTTAAACAGGTCTAATATCTTCTTAGATTTTTCATTTTTCATAAACGATTATCAAATAATTTTTATAGGTTAATAATGTTTTCTTTCCGTTTCTTCAGTGGTTTTTGAGTATTGTGTTTTCATGAGTCAGTGGATGTCGTGTCGGGTTTTTCCGGATTTCCCCGTCCTCGCTCGTCAAATTGTGGTGTCTTGTCATTTTGCTTTAGTTGTGAAATATATTCCATGTTGTTTTTCCAAAATTTAATGAAATGTTATCGATGCTGTGTTGTTTGAATCGTTTTTTGAATCGTAATTTTCATCCTTTTTTTTACATTTTATGTATGTATAATGTCTATATTATAAGTTTGTTGGATTACTTCTGTGTAATAGTGTTGATTGATGATATGCGATTTCATTGTGCTATTTTCGGATAACCGCCAAGTTAATCAACAAGATAGCGTAGTGTTTAACTAATAAACATATATAATAGTCTTTTGACTACGTTATTTCTCAGTAGCTTCTTGATGGAAACAATTTAATTAAATAAGTTCAAATTTATCCGGAATTTTCTCTGATATCTCCTAATCATATTAATAAATAAAACTGCATTATGCGAAAGTGGTTTCGTTTTTGTTTTGCTTTGTCATCACAATCGACTGGACACAGTCTGGGTTGGTTTTAGTGCTTTGCAACATAACGGCATCATGTGTGCTGGTATAAATTATATTTTTTTCATTTTTCCCTTTATTTTTTTTATTATTTCATTATATTCTTTCTTCCTTTTTTGCTTTCTTTCTTGCCTTATTTCTGTTACATTTTAATTTCTTTTTGTGTATTGATGCTCTCTTTATTTTTTTCTTTCTTTGTCATTCTTTATTCATTTTCTATTGATATAATTCTATTTCTTTTACTTCTTTTTTCTTTTACTTCTTTTTTCTTTCACTTCTTTTTTTTTCTTTTATTCCCGCTTTCTTACTTTTATAGTTTTTCCTTCTTTATTGTTTTGAATTTTTAAAAAAAAGTCTACGTTATTCTATTCTTTGTCCTTTATTATGTCTTTCATTCTTTCTTTTCTTTCAAATTTTCTTTCGCTTTCATTCATTTGTTATCTCCTTTTCATTTCTTTTTGCTTGAGACTTGTTATTATACCGGTTCTTTCTTTCTTTCTTTCAAACCAATTTTTACTTACTAACTTAGTTTATTTATATCGATCAATCTTTCTTCCTTCCTGTTTTCTTTATTTATTATGTTAATTTCCTAATAGTATTTTCTTTATTAATATTTTTTCCTTGCGTGATTTTCTTTCTTCTTTCTTTTTTTCTTTCTTATCTTGTCTATCTTTTTTTTTTTTTGACTTTTGTTCTTCTGAGTTAATTTTATCAACCCATCTTAGTCTATTCATATCAATCAATCTATCCCCCTTCCTTCCTTCCTTCCTTCCTCTCCCCCCTTCCTTCCTTCCTTCCTTCCTTCCTCTCCCCCCCCTTCCTTCCTTCCCCTCCCTCCCCCTGTCCTCCCCTTTCCCCCGTCCTACCTTCCTTCCTTCCTTTCCCCCCCTTCCTTCCTTCCTTCCTTCCTTCCTTCCTTCCTTCCTTCCTTCCTTCCTTCCTTCCTTCCTTCCTTCCTCTCCCCTCCCTTCCTTCCTTTCCCCGTCCTTCCCCTCCCTTTCCCCTGTCCTTCCCTCCTTCCTTCCTTCCTTCCTTCCTCTCCCCCTCCTTCCTTCCTTTCCCCCGTCCTTCCCTCCTTCCTTCCTTCCTTCCTTCCTTCCTAATTCATTTATTTGTTCAATTTCTTACTAGAATTTGCTTTAGAAAGATTTTCTGTTTCCTTATTGTCATTGCTATCACTTATGCAATCTGGTCGTTCAGGGGCTTCTATCCTATAGTTTGTGTGTGTATGTATATGTGTGCTTGTGTGTATGTGTATGTGTGTGTGGGTATGTGTTTGTATTTGTGTGTGCGTGTGTGCTACAAAATAAACTAAGTACTTCCGGAATCTATAAATTTAATTTTGTACAATTTCTGATTCATGCAGCAGACGCTGCAGCAACACAGGAAGAAAAGGCCTGTTTCTACATCCCTTCCGTCCGTTCAGTCAGACAGACAGACAGACAGACAGGTATGAAGAAAGAATGACAGATAGAAAAAATGGAAACAGGAAACAAGGAACAGAATGAAAAATAGGAAGGAAGGAAGGAAGTAGGAACACCGAATGAAAATGGAATAAAAGAAAGATGAAAAGAATGAAAGAACTGAGATAGATAGATAGATAGATAGATAGATGTGAACAGATTGAGATAGATAGATAGATAGATAGATAGATGTGTATAAAGATCGATAGATAAGTAGATAGATAGATGAACAAACTGGAATAGATGCGTATAAAGATCGATCGATAGATAGATGTGAACAAACTGTGATAGATATAAACAGACTGAGATAGATAGATAGATAGATAGATATATATATAGATAGATAGATATGAACAGATTTAGATAGATAGATAGATAGATAGATAGATAGATAGATAGATATAAACGGACTGAGACAGATGCGCATAAAGATCGATCGATAGATGGGTAGATAGATGAAAACAATAGTGTAGATAAAAAATGAGCCTATCAAGAAAGTAAGAAAAACTGAGATTGATAAAAACGAATAAATAGAAAGAATTTCTCACCATGAATTACAAGAAAACAAAATATGTGATTGTCAGCAAAAGAGGCCCCACAAGATGCGAACTACAAATTAGAGCCATCAAAATCATGTAAGTACATAAATTTAAATATCTCGGAAGAGGTTACCAGGACGAAAAATACCGCACAGAAATTCGAAGTCGTATCTGTGATCTTCCTGATGTCATCACTTCCCAAGCAGGCATTTATGCTGATGTCACTATCATTTAGTCTTCTCTCAATAGCAAATTCGTCAGAGTATACAAAATTAATCTGGCCGCTGCTCGTAAAAAGGACCTCAAATCTATACTTAACTGGGACAGGAAATTGATCGTAAATTTTAATGCATCCAAAATGAATCTATTCTCATTTAACGACCGCAGTGAAACTTTCCCGCTCACCATCAGCATGGCTGATCCTAGACTAATGGAAAGCAAAACACTGCAGCTTCTTGGCCTCACATTTTCAATTGATTTGAAGTGGTAAGACTATATCGAATCAATATCTGCATCTTGTGCAAGGAGAGTTGTGTGACTGTATCGTTCCAGATGTTTTTTTTTTCTCATCAGAGTCCATCTTGTACATTTACAAATCTACCATTCGTCAGTGCATTGAATACTGTTGCCATATATAGTCAGGTGCTCCTGTTACTCATCTCGAGATTCTTGACAAAATCCAGAGATTGATCTGCAATGTAATCTCATTTCGACTTCAGTCACTTTCTCACCTACCTGACGTGGCTTCCCTCTGTCTTTTCTTCAAATATTTTCATGGCTATTGCTTTGACGAGCTTTTTTTTTTCTCTTGGTACCCGTACTACGAGAGTTTAAGCGTGCTACTAGATTGGCATCTAGGTCTCACCCTTTTACCGTTGAATTAGTTAAATGCAACCAAGACTTCTACTCCAACAGTTTCCTTTCTCACACTTCCAGCTTGTGGAACTTTCTTCCGCTTCCTTGCTTCCCTACAATCTTCAAAAATTTAAATGTAACGTCAATCGCCATCTTCTATCTTCTTGAAACCCGTTCAACTTCTATCCTTTCCTTGGTGCCTCCAATACCCAGTCTCTTCTCTCACCTTCACTCTGTGTATTCCCCTGCGTACTAGTGGCATTCTCTTGCTTAAAGTAAATATCAGAGTTAGGAAAGCTATCTCTCAAAAGATAAGTATTAAGAAACGGGAAAATTTAGTTAAAACAAAGAACGCTGAACTGATATATAATATCAATCTTCCTATATGGCAGCGAATAATCTCTTCACGGGTGAAGTAGTTACTTGAGAGAACAGGAATGTGGTTTTACGGAAGGATAATGAAAATACCATGGATGGAGCATGTGAGTAACGAGGAAGTGTTAAAAAAAACGGAAAGCGAAACAATGGCAAACATCGAGGGACCTACTTAACGAGCTTGTGTAAAAGGATATCAGAACTGGAAGTAGGAAGAATGGTGAAAAGACAAACCATACTAAGAAGAACAAACATCTGAAGTACATAGACTATCTTGACTCTCTACGCCAAGATAGTCCATGGCTGTTCTAATACTGTTTTCTCATTTTCTTCACTGAAGCTTTACTTATTTTTTATTTTGATTAATTGTATCATTAAACACAAGCATTCCGCCTTCAGTCTGTTAGCGACGCTGAGGAAGCGGCCATTTTTCTTTCACTATGGCGGCCAGTACCTTCGATAAATTAATACAAATTGGTTCTTTACTGTCATTTTTCTGAGGTCAGTGCTATGATACTATCAGGAATATAGCGACACCGTGCTTATCGGGGACGAAGACGACATAAGTAGTTAAATGTCAGTATTTGTTTTATTTATAAAAGACAAAACAGGATATGCAATGTGATCGGTCCTAAGATGGTATCTCGATTTCAGTCA
Organism: Acanthosepion pharaonis; assembly: GCA_903632075.3. Classification (NCBI taxonomy): domain Eukaryota; kingdom Metazoa; phylum Mollusca; class Cephalopoda; order Sepiida; family Sepiidae; genus Acanthosepion; species Acanthosepion pharaonis. Next base: position 335,955 of record CAHIKZ030005183.1, on the reverse strand, counting down.
CTTTCCTTCCACCGTACAATAGCTTCTCTGTGACTTTTTTTTAATGTAAATATTTTAATGGTAATTGTTCTGATGAACTTTCCTCAATGGTACCTAGACTTTATAAATTTAAGCGCAGTACTAGATTGAAGATCTCATAAATTTACAATTGAAATGGCAAGATGCAACCGTAAGTTCTACGCTAACAGTTTTTTTCTCTCGCACTCATCGCTTGAGAAAAGGTTTCTTGATTTCAAGTTTGATATTCAAAAATTTAAATGTAATGTCAGTCGTTATATTCTGTCTTCTTCATTGCTGCACTTTTATTATTCCCTTTCCTTAATAATGAATTTTTTTATCTCATATTCTCTCAAAAGCAGTAACTCTTTGCATCTTTATTGCCTTGCCTGGAAAAATAATTTTAAAAAAGTACAAATTTTTGTATTTTCAAGCTAAGTTTTCGAATAGTCTGTGATCTTTTAAATGAGATTAAATGTCGGCAAGTTTAAATATTTCTCAGACTTACATACATTGGAAACTAGAAAAAACAATTTAATACTCTTGTTCACAAAACAAATGGCTCAAGAGTCACTTAAGATAGAGAGGTTAATTTACGAGGTTGTTATAAAGGTGGAGGGCAAGAGGCGAATTTTATAAGAATATGTATGATATATAACGGTTGAACACTATTTACACTATTCGGACTATTGTCCTCATCTTTGTCGCCATATTTACTACAACGTTTTGGCCATTGTACGCTCCGGCCTTCTTCAGATAGTTGGAATGTCGAACTGAACCCTTTCTTTCGCTCACTGGAGTAGACTGTTCTAGTTCCACGTGCCATGTTTAATAGGATGTCAGTTATCAGTTATCTCCTGTTTCCTCTCTCCAAGTTCTCCACTGCCTTAACCGGGCATTGAACTCACACTCTTTGCGTCATGTCACTAGATCTAACTAACGCCTTTATCCACTGTGCCATGTGTCCTTAAGGCAGTGGAGAACTTGGAGAGGGGAATTGACAATAGATAACTGAGAAATTACATCCATTAAATATGGCACGTGGAACTAGAACAGTCTACTCCAGTGAACGAAATAAAGGGTTCAGTTCGACATTCCAACCACCTGACGAAGGCCGGAGCGTACAACGGCCGAAACGTTGTAATAAATATGGCGACAAAGATGAGGACAATAGTCTGAATAATGTAAATAGTGTACATAATACCACATCTCAGAAATATAGACAAATATCGGTTGAAGTTAGACTTTAAAATGTTAGGATTATATTTTGGGAGCTCGTTCCATAATGCAACAGTCCTGGAATGATGCTTTGCGTGTAGAACCAATGAAGGAAATGAGGATAAGTGTACGTGACATAGCATGTCCTAGTAGAAATGGTCAGGATTGGCTGATGGAACCAAAGAATATAATTCTCCGAAACATCTGCCATTAAAAGAGCAGAAAAGGAGCCAGAGGCTAACAACTTTTTGTCTGTGGGAAAGAGGCTGTATGGTGGAAAACAACGAGAACAATCTACTTCCGGTAGAATACATAAAGGGCTTAGTTCCAAATTCACATAAGTTTTCGCGGATCGAACGACACCTGAAGAAGACGGGAGTGCACAACAGCAGAAACGTTGTGATAATAACAACAAAGATTAGGATATTAGTTCAACAATGAATATGTTAGTACTTTTCAGCAAGTTTTAAATATTCTTCAGTACCTTACCTGATATTAAAGATGTAGTAACTTGCTATAGAAACAAAAAAATACTCAACTGTTATGTAATATCATTCCTCCTATATGGCTGAAAAATCTCACAGACGAAAAATAGACTTGAGACAAAAGATATGTGTTTATACAGGAGAAGGATGAGAGTCCTGTGCACTGAACATGTGAATAATGAGGAAGTTTTAAGGAAAATGAATACAAGAAGAACACACACTTGGAATCAGAACGAGTAAGAAGAAATTTCTATGACATGTATTGAGAAAGGAAGGCATGGAGAACTTGAAACACAAAATATATATTTTTATTTTTTATTATTACCAATGTTTACCCAATACAAGACCCAGGAGCCACTCAAGCCATAGAGTTACTGTATTGAATGGGTGTAAGAAAGAGAAAAAAGGGAGAAATTCTTGGGCCGTGCAGGAAAGAAAACAGCAAACTCTAGACTTGAAGAGGTGAAAATTTAATTAGTGAATGTCATTTCAGAGTTGAGTCTGAGACATCAGGTGTATAGTGTAGAAGCAGTCTTTACAAAGAAGCGGAACGCCAATCCTAAACAGGAAATAAGGGATAAACCTCTACTAATGTTCTAAAGACCAGGGAGGAGTATGAACCGGGCGATAGGTATCTATTTCTATTTTTAGAGAAGAAAAAAATAGTGGATAAAATTTCAGGGTTTAGGCAGAGACGTTAGAAGTATAGAGTTGATCTAGATTTTAGAAGAAACCGAAAAACCAATCCTAATCAGGAAACAAGCGATAAGCCTCTACTCCTGATCAAAAGACCAGGGTGGAGTATTAACTGGACGATAGGTGAACCTATCTACTCCTAGTGTTCGAGAAGAAGAAAAAAATTGTGAATAAAAATTTACCGTTTAGGTGGAGACGTTGGAAGTATAGATTTGAATTAGATTTTAGAAGGAACCGAAATCCCAGTACCAAACAGGAAATAAGGGATAAACCTCTACTCCTGTTCAAAAGACTGTCGGAGAGCGTGAACCGAAAAGGTGAAGATAGAGAGAAACAGCGAGTAACCTACTTAAGAAGCATAAATATATGGCAAAACAGGGAGTTGGAGTAATACCGAACATGAAAATCTCAGTAACAGCTTGTGTCTTAGCGGCTTCATTGCCTTGCTTGGAGTGAAATTATTAAAAAAATCAGAAGTGTATCAGTCACAACATAGTGTCCAAAATAACAAAATTCTAGTACGAATAATTTATGACTATTTTTTTTACTAAAGTTCACCATATGTAAGGCTCAGGAGTCACTCAAGATAGAGAATTACTGAGTGAGCGTTACTGATATTTAATTGTTTGGGGAAACATCCACGAGGGAAGAAGCTTTCTAACTTAAACATTCTTCTTACTAATTTGAATACGTAGGGAATATGGCTGATTCTACTCCGTGGACGTAGCAAAACGGGTCTTGCTAGTAAAGTTCTGAGTTAACGGCATTCAACAAAAATTGAGTTTATTTGATTATTTGCCATGGAATTAGCGATAAATTGCGATATGCTTGTGACATTGCGTCTGTGGGGAAGAAGTTGAAGGGTGGAGAATAATTCATCACTCACAAGGCCACGTATATGATTTTGAACGCTGTCAAAATGTGAGGATTGTGTAGCTCCAGCACAGGTATACCAGCAATACTCTAATTTCGATTGTGTTCCTTATATTCAGTTATGTGCAAATACACTTGGGGAAGGTAAGGATCCACATCTTCTGCATCCAGATATATGTTAATTAGAGAGACCTGTATCATTAAATTATTATCATCTTAAGAAAAGATTCTTACAATCTAAAAATATTTTTGGCGTAAGGGGTTGATAAACTGTAAAAAAATCAATCAATCGCATTTCTTTATTGCTCGCTTGCTTACTTTTCTCACTGAAACAGAATAGCGTTTCAGATATGTCTTTTCCGTCTTTCCTCGCTATTAAAACGGGATAATCCATTATGAGCTATTGGCAGAATGTTTCTTTTTCTCACTGAAACCTAAAAGCCTCTCTGATATGTCTTTTTTTGTTTTTCCTCGCTATCAAAAAGGAATAATCCATTATGAGCTATTGGTAGAGTCTTTATTTCTTTTTCTCAGTGAAACCTAAAAGCCTATCCGATAGGTCTTTTCCGTCTTTCCTCGTTATCAAAACGGAATAATATATAATGAGCTATTGTCAGAGTGATTATTTTTCTCACAGAAATCTAAAAGACTCTCTGATGTGACCTTTCCGTATTTCCTCCCGATAAAAACGGAATAATCTATTATTTATTAGCTAGTATCAAGTCGTAACGTACGTGCTAAGAAAAGAACAAGAATTAAAATTTGAGGTCATAATTTTAGGCTATATTTGGAAGATCGGAAGTGCATTAATTATAACGATGCGCTCAAAATAACATAGGTGAGTTAATTTCGAATAATTCATTAAATTAAAAATCATTTTTTTTCTGATTTTTTTTTGTTACAATTCGAATTTTAATTATTTAAGTTATGTTCTGACAATGTTCTAAAATGTCAGACTTTAAAACGGTTTTATTTTGACAAGTATTAAAATTCCAACGGAAAGCGAGGAAATTAGCAATTACACTTTACTTGAGATTATTTAAATCTTCAAAAAGCCCACGCTGATGCCAATTGTTCGAAGAATTGGCAATTTGACTGATGTTCAGTAACTAACCTTGTTATGAGATGAAGTTAATTAAGAATTTTAGTAGGAAGTTTATTATTTTTTTTACAATTAACTAGAATTAATTCTGCTTTGTTTTCTGATAATATACATACACCGACCTCGTCTCTCGACACATGAACATTACAGAGTTATTTCACAGCCACACTGTTTGCATGAAATATATAATAAACAATTATTCAAGTCCTAATTAGATTTTTAACAATAGAACGAGATCATTTTACGAATTGTTCGAACTAGCGTTGCAAATTTAGGGGTTCATCGATGAGTTAGTTTTAGTACTTCGTCTTGGTTTGAGTGGTTTGAGTGATTGATTAATTTTACGGCTTCTCAACACCTTGTAGGTTATTTAAAGCCAGAATACATTTTTAGGTACTGGTTCTATACATTTAGAGATGTTGATAAAATCTGCAATTTTATTGATCCTGACCTGGCATCTCGGCTTCAGTCACTTTCTCGCCGTCGTAATGTTGCTTCCCTGTGCCGTTATTATAATATTTTCATGTCAATTCTTCTAGTGAACTTTCCCCTAGGGTAGCTAGACTTTATGTATTTAAGCGCAGTACTAGATTGGCGGCAAGGTCTCATTATTTTACAGTGAAAAATGCTAGATATAAGGGTAAGTTCTATGCAAGCAGTTTCTTGTCTTCCACTTCTCGCTTCTGGAACTCTCTCCTGGCTTCTTGCTTCCCAGTCAACTTTGATCTTTAAAAATTTAAATGAAAAAACAAAGTGTATCTCGAGTAGCACTCGCTGCTGGGTCAATGAATGTCGAATGTTTCCTTATAAGGAAATGGTTAATATTTCAATTAGAGATAAGAAATAAGACTACATTTGTTATTTACCCGTCCTCGCCTCCAATCATCACAACGGTTAACGGGATATGATACAAGGGCGGTTTAAGATGGGTAACCCAAACGCGTGCACCTAGGCTGAGGTAGAGGTATCGCTGGCGTCGATATTCCACCGATACTCCTTCTTTGGTGCAAGGAGGGGGGTGCTGCTGCAGGGTTTGAATCCCCGACACCAGGCATCCCTCAGTAATGTTTTGTGTTCTATCCGAAGAGAGAAACAGAGTTGAGAGATAAATTGCAGTTTGTCCGCTCAAAGGCAGTTTGTAATTACTCGCCGTTCCTTGATGGCAGGATGTGGTACAAGGTCATTTTAATGTGGGAAATCCGAGTGCGTGTATTCGGGGTGGTCCAAAAATAGTCCAAAACCCGGCAAACGTCGGTCGGGTTGACATCGAAAAAGAGAGGCTCGGTAATACTACCGATCCCCGCCTCTTTAGTGCAATGAGCTGTTCCTCCTGACTGGGTACCTTTCAATAATGTTTTCAATTGCGCTCTATTCCAAGACAGAAACACACAATAGAGAGATAAAATGTTGTTTGTCCACCCGAATACAGATACTACACTTTGATCCCAGTCCAATGACCAGGGAATGAAGAAAAACGTAACTCAAGTAACACTGGCTGCTAAGTCTGTAAGGACCTATTGGTTGAAACATTTATTTTAGGAACATTGGGCTTACCAATTGTAAAGGTGTCCGTTTGTAAATAAACCAATACTATTTATATTATTATACTTTCAACGTACAGGATTCAAGTAAACAACAAAAACTCCTAACTGTGAATCAACAAGTATATATTGAAATAACATACAACAACAAACATGCAATAAAATTGTATTCACTGTATAGATTAAGGGAAAGAAGTTGTTCTCCTTTAATTGTATTTTGATTTGTAATTGATTGTTCGAAGAAAGTTCTTTTTGAGAGAAAAATGTTCAGGAATCGATATTAGAACAAAGGTCTGTTAGAATAGATAACACAAGGATACCATTGATCAAAAATGTGTTGTGTTATAGAATGGTTCGAAATCAACATAGTCCTGGTTGATTGAGCTTGGATAAGTCACAGAGAGAAATGTAAGCTTATATTACGAAATTCTGTGTCTGTGCGTTCCTTTTGAAATGTTATGAGCAAGATCGTGGACTTGTATGAACAGGTGAATTTTACTGGATCTTAATGACGACTTTTGAAAAAGTCGCCTCTTTTATGAAAAAGGGGTAGGCTTCCACAGCAACGCGGGAAAACTTAATCTTGCACTAAAATATGTGATTGATTAAAAATTAACCAATCACTACATTCTTACTAACAGAACAAACAAGCAAGCTCAAAACCGAAGGATTCAAAGAAACGACTGCGATGGCTAAATTGTCCTATATAAAAGTAGTAGTGATTTATTAGCCAATCGCGGGCGAATGAAATATGGGCGTGGAAAAACTTAGCAATCGCTACAACTCAATGAATGCTGAATTTTTTCCTCATAATGAAACAGCTAATATTGCCATTACCAGTACAACAGACTACGGAAACAGTAAACAGCCATGTAACAGTATATATGCAGCCATCTGTCTTTCTGGCAAGATGTTATCTATTACAATGTCTGTTGATCTAAGTACTACAAATTTAATTTTAATGTTGTCCTTTCTTCTTCGGATCAGTTCAATAAAAATCATATCCTCTTCGTGAAATTGAGTCACTGCTACGACCATTACTACTAGGTAGTGTTTTCAATCCTCACTGATCGTCACATCCAAAATTCGACATGAAATAACTAACAATGTTTGACATCAACCAAACGACAATTTATGCAGAAGTGTGTTTCTTATTATAGCTTTAAAGTCATGACACGTTTAAAAACAGCTTCTCGTATGATCATCGAAGTTAAGCAACATCTAGCCTGGTCAGTACCTAGATGGGTGACCGTTTGAGAATACCAGGTGCTGAAAGATTGGACGTGCGGGTGGTGTAGGCGATAACGTCTAGGAATTGGACATGGGAGAGTCGAGTTCCAATGCCAGCCGGATTCGTTATAGTCACTTATGCAAAAATATCCTTGGGAATAGTATGAATCCACATCTTATCCCCCCAGGTATGGGTTAATTAGTAATACTTGTATCGGTAAATTATTATTATCTCCAAAAACATCTTACCATCTATAAATATTTCCTGGTTTTAAATAACCAGCCAAAGGTTGATAAACCTTAAAAAACAAAACAATCAATTATTACCATAAATTTTATTTTTTTAGTGGGGGTACGTGTTTGAATGTTTATCTTTTTAAACACTGCATTTAATAGTAACCAGCCTAGATTGAGATGTCTTACAAAAGAAAAATTATGTCTGCCGACAGGAATCGAACCTGTATCCCTTTTTCCATCAGGGAAACCAGACATATAGCTGATGCGTACCGTTATCAGTTTGACCACGGGATACGACTTTGGTAATGCAAAGTTCAGTATATGTCTGCATGTGTTTGTGTGTATATGCAATGTGATACGTCCTGATCTGGCATCTCGTCTACAGTTACTTTCTCACAGACGGATTCCCTCTGTCTTTTCTACAAATAATTTCAGGGCAACTGCTCTGACGAGCTACTTTCACTGGTGCCCCAACTGCATAAATTTAAGCGTGCTACTAGGTTGGCATCTCGGTCCCACGCTTTCACTATCGAAACAGTTAAATGTAACCACCTCTTCTACTCCAACAGCTTCTTCTCTTGCACTTTCCGTCAGTGGAACTCCCTTCTTACTTGCTTACTTGATAACTATAATTTTCAAATATTCAATTGTAATGTCAATCGACATCTTCTGATGCTTTGATCCTTATTCCTGTCCCTTCTCTATATACTTTCCTCAAACAAGCCTCTTTACTCTAGCTCTCACTATCAGTAACCCCTTGCGTGCGAGGGGCACTCCCGCCTTGCTTGGGGTGATATTCTTAAAAAGAAAAAAATGTTTGTTTGTAGAAAAACTAAGTCCGTTAGATCGATGTCTCCAATATGAAAAGGAAAAATAATAGTATCAATATTATAAATCTAATGGACTGATATGTCATTAGTGATATCAATCTGATGTCTCAGAGGGTAACCGGTAAGTGCTGCCTGGCCGGTCTCAATGTCCATACAGTAGACCTTTTCATTTTATCAATTAAACTAATTAACCCTTTCACTAAGTTACATTTTCTAGATTGTCCAAAGTCCTATTTTTTTTTCTTCTTCTTCTTCGGTTAGTTTTCATAATATTTTCATTCTTTTATTTATTATTATCTTTATATATTTTTTTCTATGCTTCATTTTCATTTTCTTTTTTCATCTTCTTTTCTGTGTCTTTTTTATTTTCATTCTTCTCCTTCTTTATATTTTTATTCTCGCTTTCTTTTTCATCTTTTCCTTCTCCTTTTCTTCTTTTACCTCTTCGACTGCTTTCTTACTTTTCCTTTTTGTCATCTTACAATATATCTCTTACTTTTCTTTTTCTTTTTTTTATATTTCTTTTTCTCTTTTATCTTCTTTCATTCAACTTTTTCTTTTATTTCCATTCTTTTCTTCTCTTACTTTTCTTGACTTTTCTTTTTCTCGTCCTTCTCTTATTTTTCCGTAGCTTGCCTTCTTTTTTTTTCTTTTTTCGTATTTACTCTTTCTCTTATTTTCTTGTCTTTTATTCTTTTTTGGCCTTCGTTTTCTTTCATTAAGTTTAGAAATTTTTGTTATTTTCACCTTTTTTTATTTTTCTTCTTCTTCTAATAGAATTATTTTTCTTCTTCTTCTTCTAATAGAATTATTTTTCTTCTTCTTCTAATAGAATTATTTTTCTTCTTCTTCTTCTAATAGAATTATTTTTCTTCTTCTTCTAATAGAATTATTTTTCTTCTTCTTCTTCTAATAGAATTATTTTTCTTCTTCTAATAGAATTATTTTTCTTCTTCTTCTAATAGAATTATTTTTCTTCTTCTTCTAATAGAATTATTTTTCTTTTTATCACTCTTCAATTCTTTTTCCTACTTTCATCCTTTCATGTTTTTATTTTCGGTATTTTTTTTTTCTTAAGTTCAACTTTCTTTCTTTTTCTTCATTTCAGTTTAGTAATATCTATTCTTCTCACACGATTATATTCTTCCTTTTGATAGATTTCTTTTTACCTCCTTTTCCTTTTCTTCTTTTTATCATTTTTTACGTTTGTGTTTTCTTTTTCACCCTTATTTTCATCTGTGAGGTTTATTTATTTCTCTTCTACTCGTACTTCTTTTTATAGCTTCCCTTTTTATACTTTTCTCCGTCTTTTCATTTTCCTCTTGTTTTCTTCGTTTTTTCATTTTTTAAAAATATTTTTTATGTCTTCTGATATTAATATATCATAAAATATTTCATATTTTATTTAATTCCATCCTTCTTTTCTTCTTCAGTTAAATTTCATAATTTTTCCTCTTTTCATTCTTCTTCTTCTTTTTCTTTTTTCTTCTTCTTCTTCTTCTTCTTCTTCTTCTTCTTCTTCTTCATCGTCGCCTTCTATTTCTCTTCTTCTCCACCTCCTTCTCTTCCTCCTCCTCCTTATTCTTCTCCTCCTCCTTCTTCTTTCTGTTTCTTCCACCTCCTCTTCTTCTCCTTATTTTGCTTCTTCTTCTTCTTCTTCTTCTTCTTCTTCTTCTTCTTCTTCTTCTTCTTCTTCCTCCTCTTCTTTTTCTTCTTCTATTTCTTTTTCTCTTCTTCGTCGCCTTCTTCTTCTTCTTCTTCGTCGCTTTCTTCTTCTTCTTCTTCGTCGCCTTCTTCTTCTTCTTCTTCACCTCCTCTTTCTCTTCCTCCTCCTTGTCCTCCTCCTTCTTCTTCTACCAAACTTGAATATAAATAAATATACAAAAACACAAAAGCAAATAGATATTTCCTTTATAATAAAAAAAGACCTTTATATAAAAGCATAAATAATTCAAAATCATTTTATGATGTAAATATTTTTTGGAATTGCCTTTGACGAATGAGATATTGTTTTCTTTTATTTCACAACAATTTTTTTTTTTTTTTTACTTTCTCTTATAGATTATCTGACGACGCTGCATTGAAAAGACGAAGTCAATCTTTTGATAAAAAAAGTTTTGCTGTATATTTTTCTTCTTTTACAAGCCAAAATATCCCAGGGGAATTCTATCGGAGATTGCGTAAAGGCAGCAATGGACATCAGATTCAATGAAAAGGTTTTTAGTTTTGCCATTTCAAGTCCTTTTTTTTTTACATTGAGCTGGAACTTCCATCAAAGGGATGTTGTTTTTCATTAAGTAACTGTCGGGAAATAATAGGCGATGTCCATCCTGCATAATGGCGATGCATTTTTCGGAATTGATATTCTGAACACATTCTTGAAAAAAAACAAAAACACGACAGACACATGGCGTAAGCTAACAGACGCCTATACTTTATTAAGGTTTGATATTTAACGAAGACACATCTAAAGATGATTTAAAAAAAAAAAAAAAAGATCAGTATCTGTCCATATTTCTGAGATGAGGTATTATGTACATTATTTACATTATTCGGACTATTGTCCTCATCTTTGTCGCCATATTTATTACAACGTTTCGGCCGTTGTACGCTCCGGCCTTCTTCGGGTAGTTGGAATGTCGAACTGAACCCTTTCTTTCGCTCACTGGGGTAGACTGTTCTAGTTCCACGTGCCATGTTTAATAGGATGTCAGCTATCAGTTATCTCCTGTTAATTCCTCTCTCCAAGTTCTCCACTGCCTTAACTGGGCATTGAACTCACACTCTTTGTTGGATCTAACCAACGCATTTATCCACTGTGCCATGTGTCCTTAATGGAGAACTTTCACAGGGAAATTAACAGGAGAGCAGATCATGCGGAATTTCAGGACGAATATTTGACTTAATACAATTATGCCTGTCAAACCACATAGAGAAGGTCGTCGTTAACGGATTCTCCTCCAGTTCCTTTCTCACGAATGCAGGTGTTCCCAAAGGCTCTATCCTGGGTCCTACGCTGTTTCTGGTCTTCATTAACGATCTTCCAGATCTCATCAGTTCCCAAGCAGGTATCTATGCAGACAACACCAACAACTTCACAATAACGGAGAAACTCGAGCTGAGCTCCAGATATCTCTAAAGCGTTTGATAGGGTTTTGCATGCCGGCCTTCTTCGTAAGCTTCATACGACACCACTATTTACTCCTGCCTCAAATCCGAATCTAACCAACGCCTTTATCCACTGTGCCATGTGTCCTGGAGGCACAATCCTATAAACAGTTTTTATGCCAGTTCCATTACTGAAACTGGCATAAAAACTGTTTATAGGATTTAAAATTAAGTAAAGTTTTCATCCGAATTATCAGAATGTTTTGATAAAGTTTCTAATTGTAATTTGTTTCTCTTCCAAATTACAACTGTTGATGGAAATATATATATATATATATATATATATATATATATATATATATATATTGAACAATAAAAAAGTATTAAAATATTAAAATCTTCAGACACACTGAGTTGTAGATTAATATTCTTTCGTTTTTTTTATTATTATTTCATTTAGATTCCTCGATTATTTTCGGCCAAAATGGCCATCAGCAGGAGAAGAAATATTTCTGCTTGCTGGTAGCAGTAAACTACAGAAATGAATGTCTTGATGGAGAAAATGAACTTTTGTCTGTAGTTTTCATTTGTTTTTTTTATTTTTTTTATCTTTTTAACATGAATCTTTTAACATTCCTTGTGTTGGTCAAACAGTCTCTTTTAAGATGTTATTTGAGATAAGAGCTGGATGGATCAATGCTTCCTTGAATTCCCTTGGTCAGTTTGACAGTTTTATTGGGAATGTGTCTCTGTTCAGTGTTTGTGCGTGTGTTATTTGGTTCTTAGGGAGTGAGTGAGTATGATATGTGTAAGCGTGTGTATTGCTGTGGGTGTGTGTTATCATTTGGCTCATTAGGGAGTGAGTGAGTATGATGTGTGTAAGTGTGTATATTCGTGTGGGTGTGTGTATAAGTGTGAGGCCTCAACACCTCCGTAAGCATGTCTGTCTTATGTGGGCGAGAAATGTGGGTAGGTTTTGATTTGTTGAGTTATATATTAGTACTATCTATATTGTTAAATTTATGGTTTAGCCCGCCTGGATATTGTGTTTTTTAGACGTTGTATCCACTTATTTTCATACATACATACATACATACATATATATATATATATATATATATATATATATATATATATATATATATATATCGTAAAATACATCTATTGGATTCTTTAGTACGCATCATCAATGATGTTTTTTAGTCGAGATTCATTAGGTGTTTCGGGTCTTTTAACATACCCCCTCTCCCCAATGACCCAGCCGATACTGATCGGGTATCGACTTGTGTACCTTCCGTCAGCTACAAATTTTTCCATAGTCCACCATACGACTCTTCTTGGTAATCTATTGTCCAATCCCTGATTACTTCCGGTTCACCAGTAATGTGCGCTCTTCCATAAAAAAGGAAACAAACGCAGCCACAATTTCTATCTGGTCAGAAATATGGCGGCCTGCTTGGCTTGAAGTGGTAAGTACCGATTTGATTCCCCCCCCCGACCCCGAGACATATACACACACACACACACAGAGAAGCCCACTCAAACATCACATTCTGCTTACACTTATCGCCATTTTCATTCATGTTGATCAGGAAAAGAAAAAGTGAAAAAAATTATTTCGTTTTCCTCCTTCCCACTTTTTTCATTTTTCATCCTTGACTTTCCACCTATACACACACGCACACGCATATCAATGTCGCCACACACACACACACACACACACACACACACCAACAAAAACAACCCCTAAATACCATAACCCTAGTAGTGGGGGCAAACAGGTGCTAGATCTTAGCCAGTGATCACAAAATTCGCTTGAGGATGAAATGGAACTAATGTTTTTAATTTAATTACAAAATTAAATTTGAAGCATTTAGCTTCCATTTTTGAAACATGGTTATTACTGTGTAGCGAAAAAACATATTTTAAACTATTTAATTTATAATATATATATATATTATAATTAATTTAAAAAATATGATTTCTTCGCTACATAAGAGTTCTCATGTTTCAAAAACAAGAGCCGAAAACCACAATATAATTATTAAACTTAAATTGAATTAAAGTATCAAGCCCTGTTTCATCCTCAAGCGAAAATTTATGAATAACCAATCTTGAAATTTACGCATCTTTATAAGCATGTTAATTCGCAAAATTAATTACTATGGAAACAGGTGGGGGGACCATCTTGATAACGGGCATAAGAGTTAATTTGTACCATATATCAGTCACCTTCTGAAAGAGGTCAGACCGAGGTGGGGCCGGGTGTCCATTTCAAAGCGACTGATGGCATTCATGTACGCACATCGTCTGGTCAGTCACAGCGAAAAATAGCTGTTGGCACCATAATACGTCGTGAAGTGTCTAAAGAATTTTATCTTATTTTATTTATTTATTTTTTATTCTTTTATTTATTTTTTTCCTACAAGTCTGTCTCGTACATAAACGCGTTGCACTGATCTACAATTTGTTTTTTGTTTTTTTTGACGACTTCATAAAGGGTTTTTCTATCTTCTGATTGGGTTTTATTAGACTATGAAATTAATTTTTTTATGCTAATTATTTAATGTGAAAATTTGTTGATGCCGGCAAAAACTGTTAACTCATGTCTATGGTTTAATAAATTTTTATTATTTAGAAATTTAAGAATCTTTAGTTTTTAATGTAGGCTCAAGCCGTTTCCATAAATAAATAAATATTCCAAGGCAATAAAACCCGGCCTGTCCTGATATTTATCCACAGCTGGAGGAGAATAAAAGGATTCATACCTTTCCCAAGAGCATTAGCACGTAAGTGATCATAATAGATTTGTCTGGAATTCGAACTCAGTTCAAATTCAGTAGCGCTTACTTTTTTAAATTATAATTTTCTTTTTGGGGTGTTCTTTTAAATCAATTAAGAGGGTCATATATCTCGAAAAATTCATTTTTGTTATTCTGAGATCATCCACTAATAGTAATATTAACTAGAAATCCACGGCTAGTAATTAAAATAAAATTTCTAGCCCATATTTTTACATTTCTAGAAAGATAAAACCTAGAAAATGATCGCTTAAAAAATAAAAATGTTTAAAGATTTCAACAATGAAAAATTTTCCCGAAAACAGAAATACTGTTTTTAAAATAAATTTTAAGACAATCCCGTTTGTGTTGTGCTGGAATCTTTGGAAAACTTTTTTTTTTTTTTCAGCGAAGATGAGTCTGCAATTAATCTTTATAGTAATATAAAATTTTCTGACTTTTTTCCGAGTAAAATTTAGCCACTATTTACATTATTCGGACTATCGTCCTCATCTTTGTCGCCATATTTATTACAACGTTTCGGCCTTACTCAGATGATTGGAATGTCGAACTGAACCCTTTATTTCGTTCACTGGGGTAAACTGTTCTAATCCCACATGCCATGTCTAATGGATGTCAGTTATCAGTTATCACGTGTTAATTTCCCTCTGAAAGTTCTCCACTGCCTTAACCTGGTATTGAACTCACACTCTTTCGGTCCTGTCACTGGATCTAACTAACGCCTTTATCCTCTGTGCCTTGAAAATATTGATGAATTACAAAAGAATAAGATTTTCTCAGATTTTTTAAAAATAAAAAAAATCATTCATTATAAAAGTAAGTAATTAATGAATATGTAGTGAAATTTTCATTTAAATTTGATAATTCACTGATTTTTGAGAATAAAAACAACACTTCCCTCCCTCCCTCCCTCCCCCATTTTCTTCCGAGGGTTTGTGGCCTGCAGGTTAGGAAACTTAAATCGACATGTAGTAGAGAGGAGGTCCCCGAGATCCTAGTTCTGGCCCGGATTCTAAAGGCCAGTGTACCGTAACATGAGATCGCTATGCCGGATGACGTATTTTCATAGCTTCTATACTGATTTACTTATATGGAGTACTCAATGAGGATCGAACTCACTACTCAGTCATAAATGATCTTGCGAGACAAACGTTCTAACCATTACACCACTTCGAAGTGCCCAAAATTTACTAGTTGTGGCACAAGGCCAAAAGAATCGAGCACCCAGTGAGGATCGCACTCACTACTGTCGGAATTGACTTTGCGAGAAAAGCTTTGCTTCTCGTCGAAGTGTCCAAAATTTATTAAACGTAGCTTAGCTGTGGCACAAGACTGAAAGTATTGAGCGCCCAGAGTGGATCAAAGTCACTACTTTGCCGTAATTAAACTAACGAAACAAGCTTGTTAACCATTACTGCACGACGAAGTACTCGGGTTTCATATTTTGTATACGAAAAAAAAAACAAAAAAAACATTATATTTCAAGTATTCAAATAATTAGTATTTCAGATAAACCTTTCTAAAAGGAAACATTTTCTGGAATAGTGATGTAAGCAGTCACGGCACCTACACTGAATTCATTAGAAAAATTCAGTATATTGAATTAATAAATTCTAAACAATTTAAATACCTCAGTGTCTGGATCAGTTATAATTTAGTACAGAAGAGAGGGAGAACAGAGAAGAGGTCGCACTCAGGGTACTTTTGACCAGTAACGTAAAATGCTACAAAACTAAGAATTTTTTTTAAGCGCTTCACCCCAAGCAAGGCAGGAAGCAATAGTAACTCCTCAAGGACACATGGCACAGTGGATAAAGGCGTTAGTTAGATCACGTGG
>CAHIKZ030005183.1:272500-315000 GCA_903632075.3 Acanthosepion pharaonis | reverse complement strand
GGAAGCCCTCATCTATTGTACCTGTCTTTAAGAACTCTGGAGACCCTTCTGACCCATATAACAACCGTCCTATCAGTCTGCTACCACTCTTCGGCAAAGTCTGCGAATCTTTAATCAACGTCAACTTGGTTAAGTATCATGCATCCCATGATCTGCTCTCTGACATAAAATATGGTTTCCGCTTTGCCCGATCTACCGCGCGTCCTGGGTATGACGATAAACTACATCCACGTCCTGGGTATGACGATAAACTACATCCGCGTCCTGGGTATGACGATAAACTACATCCGCGTCCTGGTATGACGATAGACTACGTCCAACAACAAGGCCTCAGATAATGTTTTCGGAAAAATAATGTTGCCAGCTATACGTTTTTTGGAAAAAATAATGTTGCCAGCTATATGTTTAATATTACTGTATATTTAATATATGTATAGGTTTATGTGTATGTATATATATATATATATATATATATATATATATATATATATATATATATACCTTAATTTGGCATTAAATGACCCACAGAGGTTGATATGCCATAAAACCCAACCAACCAACCAACCAACCGATCTACCGCTAATGTGCTCACGACCATAACTGAGTTTGATTACCAAGCACTTCACAATAACGGAGAAGCTCGGGCTGTGGCTTCTAAAGCGTTTGATAGGGTTTGACATGCCGGCCTTCTTCGTAAGCTTCAGGGATACAGAATTTCAGGACGATTATTTGACTTAATACAATCATTCCTGTCAAACCACATAATGAAGGTCGCCCTAAACAGATTCTCCTGCATTTTCTTTCTCACGAACGTAGATGTTCTCAAAGGCTCTATCCTGGGTCCTACACTGTTTCTGATCTTCAGTAACGACCTTCCCGATGTCATCAGTTCCCAAGCAGGTATCTATGCAGACGACACCAAGCACTATAACAGAGAAACTGTGGCTCCAGATATCTCTAAAGCGTTTGATAGGGTTTAGCATGCCGACCTTCTTCGTATGCTTCAGACGACACCAGTATTTACTCCTTCCTCAACGGCAAATCCAATTTCGCTGACAAAACTAACCTGTCCATTGGTCTCGAATAGGACCTCGAATCTCTGGTTGAATGGGACAAGAAATGGCTGGTTAACTTTAATGCCTCAAAAACAAAACTGCTCTCTTTTACCCACCACAGAGAACCCTCCCTGCCTCCCATTAGAATGCCTGATGCTCCACGAGAGCGCCTCTCTGCGCCTGCTTCGTCTCACACTGTCTGCTGAGCTGATATGGAACAAATACATTGAATCAATAGCTTCATGTACGGCAAGGAATGTTGGTTCTCTGTGTTGCCCCAGAAAGTTTTTCGAGCCCGAGTCCATTCTTCAAATCTATAAATCAACCATTCGCCCTTGCATGGAATACTGCTGCCATATGATCTGGCATCTCGTTTACAGTCGCTTTTTCACAAACGTGTCGTCGCTTCCTTCTGTATTTTCTACAAATACTTTCACGGTAACTGTTCCAATGAACTTCTTTCACTGGTTCCCAAACTGCATGAATTTAAGCGTGCTACTAAGTTGGTATCTCAGTCCCATCCTTTCATTGTCGAAACTGTTAAATGTAGCCGTCTCTTTTACTCCAATAGCTTCATGTCTCGCACTTCCCGTGTGTGGATCTCCCTTCCTCTTACTTGCTTCTCTGATAGCTATAATCTTCAATTATTCAAATGCAATATCAATCGACATATTCAGATGCCTTGATCTAATTCCCCGACCTTCTCTTCATCCTTTTCTCTATCACGCCTCTTTACTCTTGCTCCCACTCTTTTTTTTAACCCCTTGCGTTCTAGTGGCACTCCCCCCTTGCTTGGGGTGAATTGCTTCAAAAAATCTCCGTCGCACAGGTACGTACACATGTTTGTCCGGGACATCTCTGGGCAGCAGGTCAACTCTTCAAATAAATTATTTGAAGACACATTCTTTGAAATAATTTATCTGTAAGTTAAACCCGGTATTTTTTTTTTGTTTTTTTTTTTTTTTTTTTTTAGATAGATAGGCACTCCTCTCGCCCGGTCCTTCTCTTGAACAGGAGTAGAGGCGCATCCCTTGTTTCCTATTTAGTAAGGGGTTCCCAGTTCTTTTCCTTTTCTCAGGCCTTAATAGTAGATATACATGGATGGTAGTTAAGAGGCCGAACTCTTTCATAGCATCTTGAGAGGCTGCTCTGATAAACAGTTGCATAATATGTGGATTCTTGCAGTGCCATGTTCTGAATAGAAGGGTTTCCTGCAAGCACCTCCGGTGGGCAACACCGAAGCCACACTATGTTGCAGTCTGCGCCAGTTCCCTTTCTGTATATGCTACATTAGACAACCTACTGTTGCTACTGTTACCCTATGACTATAAACAGCAAAAGATGTAAACCTAAACCAGCTCAACAAAATCACCTGAAACCTCTCAAAATTTCTTTCTTAAACATTCGCGGTATTCGAGCCAAATTTTGCAGTGTGGAATCGTTCCTCTTCGAAAAGTTTCCGGACATCCTAGCACTCTGCAAAACTAATCTTAACTCTTCAATCACATCCTCTGATTTCTCGATTCTTGGCTACTGTCCTCTCCTTAGAAAGGACATCAATGTCCACATACATGGCCTGGCAGTAGATTTCCCTACTCGTTTCCCTAATAAATCTGATCAACATGCTTCCTTACTCGATGTATTCCTTACCTCCTCTCCTTCCTCTTGTGGAGCTTCACAAATCTGTCCTCATGTTGTAATATCTGTTAATATTTCGTTTCAGTCGACTATTAGACAGGAACCTTCTATTCACAAGACCTCTTTCCGTTACGAATATACTGATTGTGATACATTTCGTGATTGTTTTCGAGACGCCCCTTAGATTGATATTCTTAACCTTCCTATGGAGAATTGACGCACTGAGGTTTCTTCTTAGGTTAAATCCAGTATCAATGCTTTTGTACCTTTTCGAAAATACTAAGTGAAAACACAATCTTCACCGTGGTTCACACCGGCCGGTTCAACGTCCTGGGTATGAGGATAAACCATATCCGCGTCCTGGGTAAGACAATAAATTACGTCCGACAACAAGGCCTCTGATCAGGAGGTTTTGGGGAGTTTGGAACCACCTCTTAATTGCTGGTATTCTCAGGTCCAACCTGACCTGGGGTGGTAGCACTTGTTAGGGTCCCAGCTATGGGAAAATAGTTAACCCCTCAATTGGGGTCAAACATAGGTCTTAATACCAGAAATACTTTTTTTGCAAAAAAAATTATTACCAGAAATATATTTTGGAAAAAATATTACCAGCAATACATTTTTGGAAAAAAAATATTACCAGCAATAAAAAAAAATTGTCTGCATTAAATAAGCCATTGCAGTTGATATGCCGAAAAACAAACCAAACCAAACCAAACCGGCCTGTTTAGATGCTATAGCCCACAGGAATCACTTTTTCCGGCTATACCAGAGTAACAGTTCTAATCATAACAGAAGTTATATTCTTAACTGAACATGATAATTGTTAACGTATCTTCGAAGGGGCTAAGTCTTTGTTTGCTGATGGAATGATGTACCGTGTTGCCTCTAACAACTTTGGCTTTTATGACTACCGGCGGTTCTGTAATAGTGTCTTCTATCCCTCCTCTCTTCTCTCAGTTTGATGTGTTAATGCCTGATGATAAAGCAGAATGTTTTGCACGTAGATTCTTATCAAACATCTACTCTTAGCTGATCTGGAGTATTTTTGCCGGACTTTCTACTTTTGAGTAGTACGCTTATAAATCCTTCCAAGATTTTTGCTATCATCTCTAAACTGGATACCCACAATGCATATGAGCCTAATGCTATTCCTATGATAGTCCTTGAGAAATGTGCTCCTGAACTGGATCCTGTTCTCTCTTAACTCTACAATACATACCTCGCGGCCTCTTGCTTTCCTGCTTTTTGGAAATCCTCCAACTGCTGTTCCTGTCATTAAGAACACAGATAAACCGTCTGGTCCTTCTAACTATTGGCTTCTACCTCCTTTTGACAAAGTACTAGAGCTCCTAATTAATTCATTGCATGGATTTCTTTCAAACAGGCAATATGGCTTCGCTTTTTTATAAATACATTTATGGTAATTTTATGATTAACTTTGCTATGGTACCAAGACTTCTGTACTAGATTGGCATCAATTTACTATTGAATTGGCTAGAACCGTAAGTTCTATGTTAACAGGTTCTTTTCTCGCATTTCTTCTTTCTGGAACTCTTTCCTTGCTCCATGCTTTGCAGCCAACATTGATCTTCCAAAAATTAAATGCAATGTCGATCCTTATCTACTGTCTTCTTGATTACTCTTTTGTTATTCTCGCTCCTTAATAATGTTTCTCTTTTTTCCTTGTTTTTTCACATTCTTTTCTCCTTTGTGTCTTAGTGACTTTACTGCCTTGCATGGGGTGAATTGATTTTAAACGAAACACCTCCAATATTTACATTTAATAATACAATATTATGGATTTAGGCGTGGTACAATTACTTCCAACATCTGAATACCAATTGTCTTTGTATATGACAACTCCGCATATACAAAGCAGGAAATATTTTGTGTCATTTTTGTGAAGGACAATAGTTACCTACCATTACGATATAGTAAGCAGTTGGGCGTAAATAATTATAACAGAAAAATGCGATGTAACTAAATAAAGGGTGTTCCAATAACTTGGACCGATTTTAAATGTGAATTAAGTGTAAGCGTCTAATGAGTTTTTTTTTTCTTTTTCTTTCAGGTTTGGCGGACATTTGGGCTATATTATTTTCCGCACATAATTGCCATGACTTAAATAACATGATCCAATAGAGAAATAAATAAATTTTCACCAATAAAACTGATTTATTTACCGCTGATTTTAATCCGTCCTAATGAAACACCCTTATATATAATCTGTCTTAATGAAGCACCCTTTACTTTTCTCAGTAAATGCTGGTTGTATTATTCCCTCGGCCAAATGATAAAGGAACCGTTCATATTTCACAATTTCTGCTATGTATCTACAGACTCTTGACAAAATTCAAAGAAGAATCTGCAATTTTATCGGGTTTGGCATAGCATTTCGGCTTCACTGAACCTTTTGATGACAAATATCCTGAACAGCTTTCTTTTTGGGTACGTCGACTTCATGAATTTAATCGTAGTACTTGATTGGCAGTTAGGTCTTATCATTGTAGTTTTGAAATGTAACCGTAAGTTCTACTCTAATACTTTCTTCCCATGCACTTTTCGCTTGTCGAATTCTCTTCCTGTCACCAAGGATATTCCAAAAATTTAAATTCATCTTCAATCGTCGTTATGTCTTTCTTTAAATCCTGTCCTCTCCCCACTCAGTATCGATTTCTCAGTTTTCTTCATTTTCGGTAACGCTTTGCGTGTTAGTGACTTTATCGCCTAGCTTGGGGTTAATTGATAAAAAATGTTCAAATCTCGTAATCTGGTATATTTTTATTTTCGTTCCTTACTAGAATATAACATACTGACTGAAATTTACGCTAAAAAATAAAATAAGATGAATGAAAAATGAGTTAGTCACAGTGAAAATGAGTTATTTAAGAAATAAAAAAACGTAAAATTCGTGTAAGAACACTAAGTGATTAAACTCAAATCTTAAAAGAATTTGCAGTTCTTCATAAAGAAGACTTTACTGAAAGCAAGGATTGATAAAATGAATTTTGCAAAAAATCAAAAAAAAAATCTTTAAACTGGCTTCATTGAGCTGTTTTCAAATTGGCTAAATTTAATTTGAAGATATTAAATCATATCTGACATTTTGTATGAACATTCAGTCTAGCTTTAGAAATGATTATCACTGGGAAATTTAATTCCAACAAAGAATATTTTGCGCCCAGCAGATAGATTCTTGCATTCCAAAAACGAATTCTTCTGCCTGTTTTAGTTGCAAGTTCAGCTTCGTTATTGACTTTAAAACTCAACTTCATATCTGAACCTTAGTTTGTGGTTGTCTGTAGTGAATTGGGGGTACATTTGAAAGACAAATGCTACTAAATTTTGCATTAATTTTCTTCTCACTCACAGCCCTAATTATCCTATCTGGTTTTACAAAGTAAACCAAAAATTCACAGTTAAATAAAATTTTAGTAACACTGGGCTGTAAAATGTGACACCGAAATTCGAAGACGTATTGAAATAGTTATAGATGCCTACCAAAAAGCTAAATAATAATACAAATAGTTCTCTATTTCTATGTAATATCAAACCACCTCTATAGCAGCGCAATTTCTTCACAGATGAAAAGAAGACTTGCGTTTCTGCAGAAGGATGATGAGGATACCATGGACCGAGCAATTAAGCAGCAAGGAAGTTTTAAGGAAAATAGAAAGAAAATGGACAATTATAGTAAGAATCAGAAAGAAATGATGTTGAATTTTCTAGGGCATGTTATGAGGAAAGTAAGCTTAGAAATTTCGAAACTTAAATAACGTGTTTGTATAAATTGAGGGCTTTCTAAAAAAAAAAAAAAAACCTTCTGCTTGATAACCCTACCTCAGCGACGATTTTTGACTGTTTGCGTAAGCAAACTAAAACGTATCGAAGCCTGAATTCCGTGGGTCCATCTAACAGACATCAGATACTTGAATTTCAAAATCAAATGAATGTATATTTTTCCATTGACTAAAACGAGTAATCGGCTTTCTTATTACCTATGCTCACATATAAATATTCTGTTTCTGATTTTGACCACACTATCACGATAAACCTAGATCATTTTCGAATCTATCTATCTCTCTCTCTCTCTCTCTCTCTATATATATATATATATATATATATATATATATATATATATATATATATAAAAATAAAAAGAAAGAACAGTAAGATATATAATCCGGTGTTCTTATAGCTATTTTTATTTTTACAAAATAGTGCTCAATGTAAATTTACAGAGCATTAATATTATAAATTAATTGATTTAAAATATGTTTTTCGCTACACAGTTCTAACCATGTTTCAAAAATGGAAGCTGAAAGCTCCGAATTTAATTTTGTAATTAAATTAAAGACATTAGTTCCATTTCATCCTCAAGCGAATTTTGGAGTAACTTTTAAAATTACTGGGTTTTAAAGACACAGCAAAAATTTTAAAACCCAGTAATTTTAAAATTCCATTTTTGAAACATGGTTAGAACTGTGTAGCGAAAAACCATATTTTAAATCAATTAATTTATAATATATATATATATATATATATATATATATATATATATATATATATATATATATATATAACGTAGGTATTTGTGTATTTCTTTCGAATCACATTGAGCATTATTATGTCTACACCTCTTGTCTAAATTTGGTTATTATTTATTTGCTTACCAGTGTATGCACGCCAGCACGCGCGTACAAGGTCGCAAATATCTCGTTGCTAAAATCTCTATGTATCAAACTTTTTTTCAATTAAAGGGGAACAACTCTAAAAGTTGTGCCCCCTTTAATTGAAAAAGTTTGACAGATTGAATTTAGGTTCGAAAGGGTCCATATTCCTCTATGCTTGTTTGTCTTATTAGAGCCTTTTGTTATTATTGCAGGATTTTCATTGAAGGTCCTTTTATTATTTTGTATACACATATATACCTATTTACACACACACACACACATGGATACACACATACACAGACACAATATATATATATATATATATATATATATATATATATATATATATATACATTTCTACATATGCGTTCCCACATATACATCCATCCAGGCATATACATGTATTAGAGCTCTTTTATTTTTCATAGTTGTATTGGACATATACATGCCGATCGGTATATAGCCGAACACAACCAACACTTTCGTACACATACACATACACATAAGTTTTTTTTTAATATATATATATATATATAATTATTTATTTAAAAATATGATTCCAACTCGCGACATAAGAGGTCTCATGTTTCACAACAAGAGCCGAAAACTTCAATATAATTATTTGAATTAAATTGAGTTAAAGTAAGCTCTGTTCCATCTTCAAGCGAAATTTTTTGAACAGAGCTTAGTTGGAATCATATTTTTAAATAAATAATATTTATGGTCTACTTTTGTATCGAGCACTATTTTTAAAAAAATAATAACTAAAATACTAAGGAACTTTGGATTATTTACCTAACCAATTATTTCCTATTTCCTATATATTTTCACACACACACACACACACACACACACACACACACACACACACACACACACACACACACACACACACACACATATATATATATATATATATATATATAAATTCAAAATTACATCATATGCATGTTATAACATCACTACAAAAATTCCAATTTTGTTTCAGCACTACTGGTGTCTTATTAAGTGATGCTGTTGATTGCAAAATAAAAGGTTTTAAGTGTTCAAAAACCAACCAGACCCCCTCACTAGGGGAAACATTGTTGCATTACGTATGATGACTAATCAGAATACAAATATATGTTAATTCAAAATAACGTGACAATATACTCTAAGTACAATCTATTAATGCATTAAAGTTAAGATTAGATTAATTTAGAAATCAATATTACAAATAATGTTTTAATTTCACAGTTAAATTTAAAATGAAAAATTACAAATGTCAAATTCAAAATTTAACCGTGCATCAAGTGTAATTTTATTACAAAATTATTCAGAAATGAAATAGGAGAAAAATATATTTTATCGTTCTTAGCGAAATGCCAATTTATAATTTAAGTTCGACGCTGATGTATAAGTGGACCCTAAGGTCAACACTAAGCAGAGACAGACTGTCACATGCTCAAACACAATCTTCAAGACTGAAGGTGTGGTGGCACGGAGCAAGCGAAGGACCGGATGTTAACCCTCAGAGGTCTAAATAGCAAATGACCAATACTGGTCTTTACGCACCCGGCTCCACGCAGAATTTCCGGTGGAAAATAAAAAGAAATAAAAAGAATAATAAGCAATTTCCACCAATAAAACGGCTCCGCGCCATACCCAACAGTTTGCTTCAGCAGACTGACTCTGAGCCGATGGGCACAAATAAATAGAGCGATAAATTCACTTCTGTGTAGAAAAGCTTGAAGTACCGTCAGAGAATGTCGCTACGCTTTCCTCCCCCATCACCAGACGCCTCCAGCCTTCCTTCACCACCGGAGATACCGAATGACTCCTACCAACCCATTGACCTCACCTTTCATCTCCTGTGACCAGCACGCCTTAAACTTGAGTATTAACAAAGTGACTCTTATATTCCTTTAATAATCCAATTTCTCTCATACGAATGAACATTTTATAACGGACTTTTTGTGCGTGTGAATCAAGAAAAATTGTACTATTCATTGATGTTGTATTTTAATACAAATTGTTCTGATATACCCTTCTCTTTCGTATGTTATTTTGTTTATGTATGGTGACCTCAAATTGATTGCTTGTTGAACCTTTAGGCCAAACTAGCGGCTGTCCCGAAGGACTGCTACTACTACCTACCTTCTGATAAAGCAACAAGTAACAACGAATCCACTCCCCTCCAACACCATAAAGGCACGAAGATTGCATTTAAGCATGATACAGTATGTCATCGCTGGCTGTTGACCTCAGTGTAAAATTTTTATATTTACATACACTCTATCCCTGATATTGAGCACTTTAACTCATAAATACAGCATACCTTAAAACTTTTTTTTTTATCATATATATATATATATAATTTTGCGATTTTATATGGAGCGTATAGAACAGCCATAGGCAAATTGTAGCCCGTTTGCTCTTTCTGAATGACACGCTTAGTTTCACAAGCAAAATAACGTTTCTTAAAATGCTATTTTGTTTCGTTCTCACTTGTTCACTGACATGCTCTCTCATACATAAACAAGGATTAAGTAAAATCTTTCTGAAATTTTGTAAACATTCCGGCAAACTGACGTTATTGGCATTTTAAACCATTGGTGATTTTCATTATGGAAGATCATAGGTGTAAACATCTTTTGCTTTTGAAACAGGAAACGTTAATAAAAATGCTTTCTCTAAAGAAGAAATGTTTTCATTTTCAAATGTATGAATTAGAAATAATTCGCACGCAGAGTCATGTTATAATCAAACTGTCATAAATGATAATATTATGACTTCAATTTTTTAATTATAAAAAATATTTAAAAAAAAAAAATATTCCTAAATTTTCTAAGAAACATGGTTACGCGTATGGTCTACTGTAGTGAAGAAAGCTGAGGTACCTAATGCGAAAAATTACCTTGAAATTTTTTAGTATTGCCCGCCTTGTGGTGAGCCATAGATCATGCGGCCAACTGCTCGAAAAAGATTGTCCATGACTGGTATAGAATGATGAATTGTCCATCTTAGTGATCTAAGTTAATCCAACGACATTATAAAATCTTTTCGAAATAGGTTCAGAAAACTGTCATTTCCGCTTAGAGATTTTTAAACGACTACTATCATAATATCATAACAAAATGACGCCACTGACAATATATCAGTTCTACACTGTTTTTACGTGACTATTCTCTCCAAGATCAGCTTCCGGATAAATTGCTCTTCATGTTGTTAAGTGACCATAGATCCGAATCCAAGATCCTCGAGGGCGAATATCGCAAAGCTTTGTACAGTTAATACGTGACTTTTTCTATGGGAGGATTTTACACTTCTTTTCGATGTGACCTGTGTCTTCGGGGCATAGCCGATCATGGCTCTCCACAACTTTCATAGCTCTCAAAAAATTCTGTCTTTTTTTTTTATCTCTCTTAAACCTTGTTCAACCATCAACTTTTCCAAGCTCACTAAGAAGGTTATGCGTTGTTTTTCCCTGTATCTCTTGCCTTCAATCTGTCCTGTGACTATCAGATTTTCCAAGCCCTCTTTCCTCATTTTGTGCCATAGAAATTTCAACTGTCAACTACTTGATGTTAAGTATAGATTTCCTTTTCTAAAATTTCATCGTTGCTCACATGTTCGGTTCATGGTATTCCTAGTATCCTTCTGTAGAACCACATTTCTGTTGCTTCAGATCTCTTCTACAACTTGTCCAACATTAGTATTCGTTTCTTCGTTTCTAGCGAAGTTTTTCTATTTTTTTAATACGCTGCTTAGCTTTTGGAAAGCATCGTTGGCTATCCAAATGCGCCTTCGGATTTCAGTGTCGCACTTTCCGTTTCCTGTTAAAAGACTATCTAAATATTTAAGTTTTTGTACTTGTTTCATTTTGGTCTCTTCCATTTGCATGTTGTTTCTTTTGTTGACAACCATATATTCCGTCTTTACCAATTGATGCTTCGTCCTTTCTTTTCGCTTTTCAACGCTACTTTGTTGGGGATGTGCAGAATTAATTAATTGTAAATGAGTGAATCAGAAGGAATTTGTGTAGGTTGCATGACTTTCTGCATCCACAAACAAATAAATAAACGAATCTTAAATACAATCAAAAACAAGACATATTCATTTAGAAAGCAATAAAACATTTATATACAATTAAAAGTAATATATATACAGGATATTTTGGTATATGTTACTATAGAAAAGTGTGTGTGATATTTGAGATTTTGGTATGTCTCTTTTTGTATTTGTATGTTCAGTTACAATCTTTCTGGAATTGTGTTAATTAATATTAAAAATGTTGATGTTAAGTGTTTTTAGAAATGAGTTCTTATAGAGTGGTCTACCTTTGACTGTAATATTTCTGAATCGTTCGAATGTTGATTTTTACTTAATAATGTAGTGAGTATAGTTCACTTTGGATAAGCAAAGTTGTTTTAGGTTTGCGATTTGATGTCCACAGAGTTGGTCGAGTTTAAATTGCAAGTGAGTCAGCGTTGATGTACTTTTGCGCGGTAAAGTCGTGATTTCGAATGACGTGGAGTATGTTGGCAATTTCTCTGTGGATGTTCGTCTCTGACCCTTTTGGTCAGTCGGTGTTTTCTTTTATATGTTTTTGAAAGTCCAAAATCGGCTCAAAGAAGTTTTGGCGCAATTTTGTTTTGCACGTGAAACTTTCAGATTATTGTGTCGTTAACCAATGAGATTTGTTGATTCGCCTAGTACGTTTTTTTTTATTGGTCGAAGTTTTCCGTACGTAGGCGTAAGGTATAGACTGTTCTGTTACTAGGGGTGATAGGTAGAAAAGGACGAGTCTACAACTTTCTGTATCAATTTTTGTAGTTTCTTTTCCCTGTTGGCTCCCAACATTGTGTCATCTGCATATCTTATGTTGTTAAGATTATGGCCGCCACTAATGAATCCTGGTAGTATTTCTAATTCTCTCAAACTCGCCTCACTGTCAATAAGTCCGATAAGAAGACACGTCCATGTCTTCCTTTTTATTTTTGTATATCTACCGAACTCATTTTCTATCCGTACACAATCGGTCTGGCGCCAGTATATGTTCTGGGTTATTTTAATATGCTCACCAAATACATCAATAATTCCCAAGGTGGGGCGCATGCACCACCGAAGGGACATGGTAATATTTTAGTGAGACATGCGTAGGATGTACACCCTTCGGCTTACTATAACAACAGAAAAAGGGGGGCAATTCACGAATGATTTATTAACAGTGAATTGTTTTCTAGAGAACTCAAATTTCATTTTGTATTATTATTATTTCCTGATTAAAATGATCAAAGAATATTACAGAAAGAGTCGTTAGATACGACATGCTTAAAACGACGCAGCCCGGAAGGCCATTGAGAATAAAAATGGCTGGAGTCTGTGAGCAACAAATACATTTTAAGAAAAATCGAAACAGAAAGGATACTTTTGTTTAGAATCAGAAAGAGACATTTGAAATTTTATAATGAGGAAGGAAGGATTGGAGAATTTGACACACACAAGATATATTAAAGGTAAGAGGCGTCGAGGGAAACAGTGATTAACCGATTTAACGAACTTGGTTAAATGGATAGCAGAACAGTGACTGGCCTGGTAACAATGGGACAACCATAGTTTACAGTAATGACTCCCAACGTGGGTCGCATGTCCCACCGTTGGGGCATGGTAATATTTCGGTGGGGCATGTTTAGGATGAACACCCTTTGGCTTACTATACCAAAAGAATAAGGGGGCAATTCGAGAATGAGTTATTAACAGTGAATTATTTTCTAGTCTGAGTGAGAGTGTTAATGTTAATGCATGTTAATACATACGATGTATATACCGTATGCATAAATAAAAATATTTTCTGTGTATATACGTACATGTGTAATTGGCATACATGTAAGAATTAAATATTATAGGGGGGGGCAACAGAATTTTAGAAATACCAAAGTAGGTCATGGTCTTGGGAATCACTGAACTACATATATAAGTTCTTCAAAATAAATTTTTGTTCAAAGAAACATATTACAGCTCTGTTCCTAGTTAGATTAAAATCAGTGGCAACAAAGAGTTAGTCATATGTTTATGTCATGTTCTTTCATGGCGTATGCGATTATGGCTCTCCATAACTTCCTGTCTACTTTATTACTGTCATTCTTTGTAGTTGTTCTGGCATTCATTCAAACAGGTACGTTAAATTTGGTTGGTTAATTTTGTTTATTGGCATATAAATCTCTGTGGGTAATTTAACGCCGAAATCTAAATATTTTGAACATAATTTTATGGCTTCAACTAGATATATTTTGAATGCAACTGTACGCCTTCAGCTACAGATAAAATGTGTTGTTAATCACTTTGCTATAAAATGTATTGTTGGTAATTTTACGATAAATATGTACTGTTGGCGCCGGGTGTGATAGAAACGAAGGCATATGCTGGGCTCTGAGAAAAATGTCCGAGCTGTCCGGAGTCAAGACCTTCCAATATTTTACTGGTTAGCAAATGTGTTAAGAAAATGTTTCTTTTGACGTCAAGTAGTTTTATTGATTCGGCACAAAAGAAACCATTTTAAAATAACACGTCAAAGTTGAAGTGAAGAAAATGCCATTTATATTAGTAGTCCTGGGTTGGGTTTTTTGAACTAAGGCCTATTTGATGCGTTGTTTAAATTTCTGTGAGGCTTGATAATATCTAAAATCGATTAAAATGCTCTGTAAATTTACCAGTTTTCTTATCTGCAGTGTATATATATATATATATATATATATATATATATATATATATATATATATATATATTTATGAAATGGACAAAGTCCGACAATTATTTTAAGACATTTTTATGTTTAACATTCTTTTTATAGACAAAAATTATAAACAGGGTATTTACTTAGATATTTGTATCTCTAAAAGAATGTTAAACATAAAAATGTCTTAATATATATATATATATATATATATATATATATATATATATATATATATACATTATAATGAATCATTCATACAAAAAAGTAGATTAGTAAAGTTAATGCTATAAAATGGCGAAATCCCTTTGCTAACAAAATTTTAAAGGTGCATTAACCTACAAATCACTCGATGAATGTTATGATCCTTGTCCTTAAAAATTATAAACTGTATAAGGTCTTTCTTTAATACGCAAGAACTTTCGACTTTACATTCAGTCATCTTCAGGCATGGAAATTATTTTGTTTTCGGTAAAATTCAGGTAACATCCGAGACGAAAAAATATAATGTGTATCAAAATGTTTTTTTTTTTTTTTTTTTTAAATGTGTTATTGATAACAGGTGCAAACTATTGGAGCGTGAAGTCGCAATGCTAAGGTTGAATTTTTTTAGAAAATTTAAGAGAGTGCGTTTTTTACGAATATGGCAATTTCAGAATTTTTTTTGTAGGAGTTTATCAGTCAGTGTCCCATGAACTAAATTGTTTTATAAATGAGTAATGTCTCAGTTGTTAATCCGAAAATTGGCACGTCGACTCAGTTCTTTTAAATCAAATATGTAGTACAGTTCAAATTATATTACAATGAACCATTCATACAAAAAGTAAATTAGTAAAGTTAATGATATAAAATGGCTAATCTACGTCTAGCCACACTGAAGATCTGTGAAACAGTCTGTCTGTGGATGACAATATATAGACTCCTGAAAAATTCATTTCGGTTGAGCTCTTTGGGTTTGTAAACAGTGACTATTACGGCTATTATAGCAAGACTCTTCGGTAAAGCCAATCGAGTCTTCTCAAATACTGTGTGTTTATCTAAAAATAAATACGCTAAAATTCATATTCGTCGTGCGCTGACGGCTTAGTGGTAGCCAATTCAGCCGGGTTTCGACCCTAGCTAGAGGCAACCGGACGTCTAACCACACTGAAGAGCTGTGAAACAGCAAAACAGTCTGTCTGTGGATGACAATACACACACACACACACACACACACACACACACATATATATATATATATATATATATATATATATATTGAGAGAGAGAGAGAGAGAAAGAGAGAGAGAGATGTATATATCACAATAAAACATATTGCACATATAATGCAGGCGTTAATGAAACAGGGCTCAATGTAATGAAGCAGATCATTCATATATATATATATATATATATATATATATATATATGAATGATCTGCTTCATTACATTCATTTATTAACATTCTTTAGATCTTCCATAGACCAAGACGCTTTAGAAAAAATAATGATTTCTTATCGCTTTAAAAGGTTTCCTGTTTATAATATCTATACAGTAGCAAATCGATCCCTGACTTTGACGAGTTATTGGCCTGACTAAGTTACTTACCTGTTATTTACAAATATCAAGTTTGAAAATGTGCTAAAATCACTACATTTTCATATTTTTTAAAAATTTAAAACAATTTTTAACTTTTTTTAAAACATTAAAGAAAGAATTATGGGATTATTCCAGAATCCCATGCACAGATATTTGAGGTTCAGAATTATTTCTCTTAAATTAAGAATAAACGGATACATAGTTTTATCAACTTATCTAAATGTTCTTTCTTTACTTAAAAATGTATGAAAATAATTAGAGAAAGTGAAAAATTTATAAACGACGCGTTTCGCCGATAGCTTCTGCTACCACTGGCTTCCACAGGTTAGAATGAAAGAAAAACAGAAATGCATGTAAGGAAAAATGTGTTAGTATCTTTGGCGATAATAATCTATATATCGCTTTATTCGTTATTTAAGAGGAAGTTTTATTTAATCCCACTTCAAAAAAGTCTGTTCTCGTACGCAAAAGAATTATAGCCAATAACTCTGTAAAAGTCAGAGATTGATTTGACGCTGTATCAATATTATAAACAGCACCCTCCTTTTAAATCGATAACAAAGCAATATTTTTTTATTCTGACAAGTGTAGCGGCTTAAGGTAGCTCTGAAGAGTGCTAATCAATAAAAAGTGCTCCCTGCAAAAAGAAAAAAAACCCCAAAAAACTATTTTTTATGAGCGGATCAGAATATTCATGTAGTGTTCAAAGATCAGGAAAAACAAGCCCCAAAGCACATCATTTCCAACGGCATCAAGACCTAAAATGAATAGTATATCTAACTCGAAGAGAAATAGTGACATCATCATGATGTTGACCTTATACATTACTCCAAAAAAAAAAAAAAAAAAAAAAAAAGGAAGGAAATCTCCATCAAAACTGAAAAGAGCGAATAGGACTTGAGAAACCTATTCTTCTTCTCATTATTATTACGTGTTTTGGGGGCGAGACTTCTAAAACATGTATATACTCTTTATATACCGACATTATATATGTCCTAGCCGGGGTTAGTAGTGGGGACAATCTCCCACTGTCTCAAATAGCCTCTGACAACTAAGTCCAGCTCCAAACCGGAGAATGTGCGATGGCGGAAAACTGGCCTCATAATCAACTATTCGGGTAGATGGAGCTCAACAGCCCAGGAAGCAGTCCATCTCCAGGAAGGAAAACACCATTTTTAAACCTTCGCTGCCTTGCAGTCATATCCAAGCACTGAAAAGAGTATGGAAGTAAATTCAGACAGAAAACCTGGTGTATTACTTTCCGGCAACTCCTGCAGCCAAGCCATCTCCCAATGTAATGCCCTGTATTCCTTCGGATCTTGTTGATACAGCCGAGAGGGGAATCGTATATCCTGGCCAATGCATAGTTTCCATATGTCAACAAAGCACTTAATTTTCAACAAACAGTGCTCTACCTTTATCTCGCGTGATTAACGTATGTCTAGTAAATTGTTATTATATTTTAAGAGAATGATTTTGTAAATTTCAACCGAGAATAAAGTTATCTGTTCAGACAATAAATGCCGAATGTTTTCTTATAAGGAAACAGCTAATCTCCCAATCACCATTGCAGTTTCGGATAGGTTTTTATTCTGTAATCTTATGACAAAATGGTCTGTAATTTGATCATTTAGAAACTAACATGCTTCTTCTAATTCGTCCAATGCGCATATATATGTCCCCATTGGTTCTTCTGGTAATTGAATTCGAAGGTAAAATGTTGCTCTTTCATGAATTATATTTCTTTTACGCATAAAGGAGGTATTGACTTTTAGCATCCCGTTACCACTTCTTTTTTTATCAATCTCAATTTTTGTCCAAATCTGTGCAAAAAGCAGATCACAAAGCTTATTCAGCTTCATATATATTTTCAGAAAACCTCAAATTCTGATTGGTCACTTAATATTTAAAACATGTTCTCAACTACGTCCGAATAACATCGACCTAGTTCTTGACCTGACTAAAAAATAATTTCGCCCAAAATCTGTCAATGCCTTTCGAGCCTGTCACGTGATTAAGTTGATTATAAATACCAAACATAAGTTCGTTCTCTCTCTCTCTCTCTCTCTCTCTCTCTCTTTCTCTTGATTTCTCTCGATACTAAAATGTAGTTGTAAAAGAAAGCACGCCTCGGCCCTTTGCAAGGCAGACGCTATAAAAACATATTCACACACGTACACATACACGTACGTACGAAACTTTTCAAACTTCATTACAAATTAACAAAATTAATTACGAATATTTAACAACAAGCAACGAAACTTTATTACATAACATTACAAGCAATGGAAAATTAATTACAAACATTATGGAACATTCACTCCTTCAACTCTTTTGAAGCTAAAAGTTTTCTCCACATTTTCTCAGCTTTACAGAATTCTTTTAACTCTCTCACAGTGAACATTTTGTGCGATAAGTTCATTCAACCTTTTATGAGCTTAGATAAAAAAGTATTCCATTAGCACAACCTTTAAATCCAGTCGAAGGGAAGTAACAACTATGCTTGTACATCATTTATACAAATATAAATATAAATCTTTTGTGTTACTACTTGTTTCTTTTGTTGCTTTTGCGTTTGCTTACAAATTCGTAAAGTATGAAATGTATGGATTGATTTAGGTCGTCAATACCGCTACTAAAACCGAGTCGTACACATTTATTTGCGTCTTCTTGTCGTGAGAAAGAAAATGTCCGGAATATATTTTCGGCTTCGTTTCCTGTGCAATAATGTAATTATTTGAGTTTTGTTATCTTCTTCCCCCGAGTTTCGATGCTTCTCGAAAGCATTAAGATTTCTGCGACCATTTCTGGCAATTTCTCGGGTTTGTAAAATCAAACAGCTCTGGTGTAATATATTTGATTTGTTTTTTAACTTTTCGAGTAATTTTTTTTTTTCGAATGGGTTCCTGCTTTTCTAGAAAATAATTTCTTTCTTTTAAAAAAAAGAAAAATCTCTCTCTGACACCATGTCCCACTGGATTTAGGGTGGAAAGATATATTATAGGAGACTAGCCACTGAAAAATCAAGGCAACACAAAAACGAAACGACACGTGGTAAACTTAACACATTTATTTAAACTGCTCATTGGATACGCCTTCATCCCAGCATTCTCTAGTGGGACCGGAAGTGCTCACAATCATCATCATTATTGATCTTGTTATAACAAATAAATGTCTTAGTTTTATTGATTTTTTTTTTAATTTTACGATTCAGGGCAGATTTTCTGTAACTGGAAGACCTGGTTGTCTTTTTTTGTCAAAAAATCTTTGATGATTTAAATTCTCCCAGGATTGTTCTAATAAAAAAAAAAAAAAAAAAAAATTCTCAAAATTTCATAAAAGATAAAGGATTGTAGGGTAACAGATTAAAAAATTATATTTTTACAAATATTTTCTAAAAAGCTAATCATTTACAAAATAAATTCATTAATTTCAGAATAAGTTCTGAAGGTTCAATTAAAAATCCGACAGTTACTCGATTTTTTTAAAAAAATCTACAAATTAATCAGTTTTCAACGCAAAAGTCGGTGAAATTTCTCGTACAAATTTATACTTCCGCTTTAACAATTGCATAAAAAAAATTACAAAAAAAAAAGAAAGAAAAATTACATAAAAAATTTTAAAAAAAAATGCCGTTCTTCTTAATAATAAGGAAAATTTGACGATAATTTTTGTATTTTATTGTGTTTTGGGCAGTTTTTCATAATATATACTTCTTTTTTAGAAATTTCTCTGGAAGCAACTAACTTTAATCTAAATTCGAGATTAAGCGCAATAAAATAAAATAAAACAAACTGGAAAATCAGTTAAATTTGACACATTTTAAAAAATAAAATTAAAAATAACGTGGAATAAATATTGTACAAGGCATCTAAAAATGTTATTTAATGATATAAATATCAAATGCCCTTCATAAAATGACTTTTTTCTTCATTCTTTTTCGATGATTTAGGTATTCATTTATTCGGAATCTTGAATCATTTGAACATATTTTTTTTAAAACCGTGTCCCCATTCATGTCTCCAGATACTCATAGAAATACTGTACAATAAAAATGTCGATTAATTCAAGGGAAATAACTTTGATAGAATTTTATCAGAGTAATGTCCTTTGAATGAATTATTCTAAATAAATTTGTTAAATTTATTGTATTGCCTATTGTAAACATAGTGGTTTCCATTTTTCTTCAGTCAGTAACGTGCAGAAGTAGAGCAGAGGTTATGGCGCCCACGCCCCCAGGCACCCATATTGGGAGGGCATCCAATAAAAGAGTGAAATAAAAATTTAGCTTATATTTAATTTGAATAAATTATTTATTTCATGGCTCATCTGTTTTTACATTTAAAATATCTTCGTTTCTCACATTTCTCAGTACTACTAGCCTCCCTACTTGAGTCTTAGGGGCATAGAATCAAAGAGTTAGCCCGGGTATCAGCAAATATCACTAAACATGTGTAAATCATTGACTTCAATAACACGCAGTTTTCAGTTTGTTCCCGACTAGACCAAGCTTTGTAAAATTTCACATGTGTAATAACCTAATTACAAACGACTATATCATCGTTAGAACTGCGTAAAAGTCAGTAATGTCAGTTGTCGCTTGAAAACCAGGAATTCGAAAGCTGATTTTCAATGCAGGCTCTTCCATACATTAGGAAAATCATTCAATGATGTTATAAGTTTGACCACTGTAATTTTCAATAATAACATTTCTGAATGGTCAATTCTTCAATGTGGATGTGGAAATTAACAAACAAATTAATATTCATTTTAAATATTTATTTTGTTTTATTTATACTGCATTTATCTCTTACACACTGTCTATCGATTTTTTTCTTTCTTTCTTTTTCTCTCTCTCTCTCTCTCTCTCTCTCTATAATAAGAAGGCGAAAACTTTAATTATCCATTTCGTTGATAATTTTTATTTCGTAAACATATATCTTGCGGAGGAAATTTCGTTTTGATCAGTTGAACCTCTCGGTGTTCACGAAATAAAGATTATAAACGAAATGGATAATTAAAGTTTTCGACTTCTTTTTATCATTATACACATACATACATACATACATATATATATAGAGAGAGAGAAAGAGAGAGAGAAAGAAAGATAATTAAAGTCTTCGCCTTTTTATTTATAATTTTTATTGTCAAACTGATCAGAACGAAATCTCCGCAATATATATATATATATATATATATATATATATATATATATATATATATATATATATATATATATATATGCCGGCTTAATATTTCGAGAAATCTTGTTAGAAAAATATACGCACTCCCGCAGGACACGAACCTGCATCCCCTGGGAGAATCCATCATTAAATTTGACGTGTCTTGAGCCCAATTCAGGCTTTGTTAGGTCATGACGGTTTCTCTCGAGGACGTGTGTTTGATTCCTGCCGAAGGGGCATATTTTTCTTATATATATGTCTGTATATGTGTTTGTGTGTGTGTCTGTATGTATGAAAAGAGAAAGATCTGAATATTTGATTTGGAGGACAATTACATCACGATGGACCACAAATTTTTTGCTGAAATAAATACCTTATTTTGTCTGACATGGTTAACACACACACACACACACACACACACACACATATATATATATATATATATATAATGTGTAGAAACTTGTCACTTAACTGAGTGGTGTTATTTCACTGATGCTGACTTCGAAGTTTCGTGAGCGCATTGTTGCTATGCCTTCACTCTTCAGGGTTATTGGCCAACAATAATAAAGGGAGTTATATTCTGGGGAGTTAGGTGGCCAGATATAAAGTGTGATGTGGCAACAATAATTTGTCTAACAATCATAACTGGATTTTTCTGCTTTTGCGGCATGCTACAGATTCCTGTTGCTAGACATACGGTCTTCCAGCAGCCACCCTCTTGACCCACGGCAGTACTACCTCCTCAAGCATCTTCAGGTAAGGTGGACGAATAGTTGCGTTCTGGACATTTGCATCCTGGACAATTGCGTCACTAGACAATTGCGTACCTCTGATAATTTGTTGAAGTTAGCATTTTTTTAAACAGTTGTTTCATATAGAAATTAGCATACCAATACCTTTAATTACGCTAAACAAGCAGAAAGGTAGTTACCATAAAGAAATAAAAGAGAGAAAAATTTATTTTTTTAACCCAAAAGAAAATTAAGCAAGCAAATTAAGTTCACTTCAGCAGTGCGGACCACAAACATTTAATAGATTCTAGATTTTATAGATTATATTTTGGAAACTGTGGCTAAGTTCCGAAAATCAAACATTGGTATAAATATATTTGTAGACGAGGAGAATTACAGCTACCACTATTATAAAAAAAAAACGATGAAACAAAAACGTATTGGTGATGTTTAGAGCGGTCTTGTAACACTGTTAATCTGTCATTGTATTTTAAACAAAAATAAACTTTTATTAATTAATTTATTTTATTTCTTTTTATTGCTTGTTTTTTAAATTTATGATTACTACCTTTTTTCAAAATTTATGATATTTACCATTAAAATGTAGAGAAATTTATCAGAAGTACGCAATTATCCAGGAACACATTTGTCTAGGAACGCAAATGTCCAGGTGCGCATTTATCTGGGGAACAAATTTCCACTACGCAACTGTCCTAGAACCTTGATGTAAATCTCCGTGTCTGAGGCCCTGTGGGAAGATGAATGGGGGCATGACACTAGTCATCACTCCAAACACCTTCGTAATCACCATTAGACTCATCCAACTCTTTCGAATTCCTCTACACTGTCACTCTCAGATTGACACCTAAACACTCTGAAATTTTCGTATTGGAACTTCCGATATATAAATTTTTATATATCAAGAATAATTTTCAAGGAAGGAATTATGACAAAGTGGAAATGATGTGATGCGTTTTGTCGTTTAGGTTTCATCTGATTAAGTTTATGTATAGTGGGTTATCAGTTATAGTGAAGTGTATGAGTGCTGAAACAGATTAGTTTGATTTGGCCTTGTTAGTTAGTGATATAATGGAATATGCATACACCTGAGTTCCCCCTCACTGGAATATGATTGGCTGGTGTCCGTCATAAATACAGACGGACGTTTAAGTACGACAGAGTTTAAATCTATGAGGACGCCCAATGGACTACACTATTGGCTATCCTATTGGTCTACACCTATTACCTGTGACTACGACGAGTACCAGTCGATTACTCATACCGTGTACTACTTGGTTACAATAGCCAAAACTACTTAGCTACTTCGATCAAATATATCCCTTTCCGGGACATATCAGTTAGATAGCCCACCATAAGAAGGGTATAAAACAAGAAAATCAAATTGTAAAGTGAAACAACAAATTTATATACATATAAATCAATTTAGTTCTTTACAAAGAAAATTAATGTATTTTGGTTGATACAAGGTCATCAAAATGCTCGTAGCAGTCCTTGCAAGAATGAGTTTATGTAGGCAGGAACGTATGTGTGGATGTATCTATGTATGCATGTATGTATGAGCGTTATCGTAGAGTAGGAATGTCTTTGAAGTATTCGCTCAGTCTTAAAATGTTCTGTTCGTTTATCAAGTATAAAATAGGTGAGGGAGAAAGGTGGAGATAATAATAACGATCGCTTGACGTTTGTCAAGGGATGTGTTAATACGCTCGTCTCCTTTTCTCGTCTTTTATTTTGCTTGTGGGGCTTGAAAACGTCATTTGGGAATTTACCCCCGGATATGATTCGGGCCTTTCCACTGGACGACGACAAATTTCGCGTCGGCTCGCGAAAAGGTCCGTAAAATAATTTGTTTCTGAGAATTGAAGATTATTTGAATTTTGTTTTTAAATGTTTCGTAGTTTCTGTTGGCCGAAAAACATCCCGCATCAAGGTGTGA
The DNA here is from genome assembly GCA_903632075.3 of Acanthosepion pharaonis. Lineage (NCBI taxonomy): Eukaryota > Metazoa > Mollusca > Cephalopoda > Sepiida > Sepiidae > Acanthosepion > Acanthosepion pharaonis. Next base: position 291,467 of record CAHIKZ030005183.1, on the reverse strand, counting down.
AATTTCACGAGTTTTGTTTTCGATTCGCTTTTGCTTGTGTGTTAAGCAAAGTTTGTAAATTCGAGTCTTTTTAATTTCTAACAAAATCAATGAATCAGTGCTTAGCATTTGAATTTGAAATCTAGATATTGTTTTGTTCACTACATAAGTTTACGTTGATGCGAGTACACAAACGCACAATCGAAAGAGAGACACTGAAATATCCCACATTCTGAAACGTTCTAAGAACTTGGACCCAAATTTATTGCGGATGATCTTGCAATGAAAGCACTTTCTAAGCATTTCGTTTCAGTAAATTGTTTTCTCTTTGAATTAGAGTAGGATTTTTTAAAATTAAATTTGCGGTCAGTCTCATTACAGTGAGTAATTGATCTACTTAATGTGTTATTCTCTTAAATGTTCATATAATCTTTTATTTAAATTCCTTGAGGTTTCTCCGTTGGATTGCTTGTGGCAATTATTACTGGTAATAGAGTAAATTACTCCTTCAAGTTTTAGCTTATTATTTTGTTTTTTATTAATTACTTCATGATTTTAACTTTACATATAGGTAGCTAAAAAAAAGTCGATACCTAGTTTTAAAATGCATTAAAAAAAGAAGAAAAATCTTTCTTGAAGATTTTATTTTCGTTTTAATTCCATGCTAATTGGTTAAATTTAATATTCCCAATGAACAAGATATTTGCTGTATTTCAAACAGAATTTAAATCGATTGGAATGATTTTTTCTTTTTATTAGTAAAATCGTCCATATTGACAAATCTGGCAATATAATATAATTTATTTTTTTAAAATGTTTCAAACATAAAATATTCTTTTCTGAAACGTTATTTATGAACAATTAACTGACTTAACGTTTGATTAATCTGATTTGAAACAAATATTAGTTTAAAATATCGCAGAAAAGCATATTCTTAATATGGAGTGGGTGTTTTCATGAGGCGTTGAGAGAGTTATCAATAACATAAAGTTTGTCAAATTGAAGGGTATATAACTTTAAAAATTACTTGACGAATAAAACGTGAACGCCCTTTTTTTTCTATATGTTTTTAAACTACGAAATAATCTAAAAAAAAGAAGAAAATATTCTAAACAATCCAATATTTTATGAAGTCTTGGATATTTTGGCTTTATTGTCTTACTTACGAAGACGCTTATTGAGGAATTGTTAGGAAATTACCAATAAATTTTAAATTTATTATAGTTATCGCTCTTATTTTCTGATAATGTCTTGTATGGACATCCGTATTTACAAAATATATATAGGTTAACTACATATAAATTTTTGTATACCAAGAATAGCCGCATGGTTGCCAGGTCTGGTATAAAGATCGCCTTGGGGCTAATGCTTTAGAAAATGAGAGAGATAGCGAATGTGAGAGAGAGAGAGAAAGAGAGAGCCAGACAGACAGACAGATAGAGGAAAAGAAGAAGGAAGGGAGGGATAGGAAGAAAGAAAGTAAGAAAGAGAGCGTCAGAACCTGATGAAGAGAGTGATGAGAGAGTTAATTAATTGATTTGTTTCTTACGGTTTATCAACCTTATGTTGGTTATTTAAAGCCGAAAATTATAACGGAATGTAAGAAAATTTTCTTTCGAGTGAAGATTTCATTCACAAATTTTTTTGAGAATAGCCATGATTCATACCTTTCACACTGGTAAGTGCGATGAGAGAGAGAGAAAGAAAGAGAGAGAGAGAGAGGGGTGGGGTAGGAGATTTTTTTATATCTTTTAAAACAGACGAATGATATTTTACATCTATATACTCAATTTAAAGTATTTTATAACTTAGCAAGTATTTTATTTTGTAATTAAATCAAAGTAGAAACAATTGCCGAAATCTATATTAATTAGTGAGAGGTGGTAGGGGAGAAAGAAATAAAGAAAGAAAGGAAATGAAAGTGATAGAATCTGATGAAGAGGGCGATGAAAGAGAGTTGATTGATTGATAGATTGAGTGATTTGTTTGTTTTTATGGCTTATCAACCTTTTGTGCGTTGTTTAAAGACGAAACATATTTCGGATTCTAAGAATACTTCTTTTTATTTATTGTTTTTTTTTACGAGTGAAAATTGTTTGTTTATCGGCATATCAACTCCTTATGGGTCATTTAATGCCGAATTTTAATCTTTTTTCAAAAAACTGTATTGTTGATAATGATTTTTTTTCTTTTTTTTTTTTACTATGAAAATGTATTGCTGGTATTTTTACTATAAAAATTGCTTATACTTTCATAGTATTTTGACCCCGAGTTTAGGGGTTAAATATTTAACCATAGCTGTGACCCTAACATGTGCTACCACCCCAGGTCAGAGTGAACCTGGGAACAACAGCAAATAAGAGGTGCTTCCATGCTCCTCAAAACCTCCCGGATGTAGTATGTCGTCATACACATGACGGACGAGTGAATATTTCATAAACATTTTATTTCAGAATAACGACGATTTTCTAAGATAAACGTCCTACTATTTAACCCATAGCTGGGGTTGTACAGAGATTTATACTTTTCCTTAGTGTATGCGTTCGTAAGTGAATGTAACGAATCTGGTATGTATATGAGAGTAATAGACAGACAGACAGATCGACAGACAGAGAAAGGGAGAGGGGACTGACAGTGAGAAATACTTTCAGATATTTTTAACAGATGCAAAATTATTTGCATCTATATATTCAGTTTAAAGTATCTATAAATCTACTATTCGTCCATGCTTAGAATATTGTTGCCACTTATGGTAAAGGAGTTCCTACTATAGATATATCCTTTGTAAAATCCAAAGAAGAATCAGCAATATTATTGGTCCTGATCTGGTATCTCGGCTTCAGCCATTTTCCCACCGCCCTAAAGCTGCCTCCCTGTGTCTTTTCTATAAATATTTTCATGAAAATTTTTCGGATGAGGTCTTTGCTGTGGTACCTAGAATTTATAAAATTAAGCACAGTATTAGATTGGAAAAAGGACCTCACTAATTTACAGTTGAATTGGCTTGATGTAACCGTAAGTTCTATGCTAACAGTTTCTTTTCTCACTTGCTAAACTCTCTCTAGGCTCCATGAGTTCTTGTCAACGTTACTCTTCAAGAATTTAAATGCAATAACAATCGCTATTTGCCGTCCTCTTGATTACCCATCCATTATATCATCTCCTTAGTAATGTTTCTGTTTTCTAATGTTTACCCACCCAGTAATCCCTTGTGTTTTAGTGGCTTTACTGTTTTACTTGGGTCTGAACTTAAAACATATTTACACAAAGCTGAAACAATTGCCATTATATGCATTGATCGACCGTACATTCCTCTCACGGGAAGTAATTCGAAATTATTTTCATAGAATTATCTCCCTTGTCCTTTTTAGATCAATCTACTTTAAAGGTGGGATGTGATGTATGCTACATCCATGATTTTCTATTGACGACAAACTATAAAGTACTATTGAAAATGTCCCCACTTCTCTATACCTGATCAATTTTCCAAGCATCAGCACCTGAACTCAAGCTCTATCCTTGATATTGAGCACTTTTACCTACAATCATAGCATACCTTAAAACTATATTTTTATCATATTGCATATCCTTTCAACTTACGGATTTGATATAATATATATATATATATATATATATATATATATATGTGTGTGTGTGTGTGTGTGTGTGTGTGTGTGTGTGTGTGTGTGTGTGTGTGTGTGTGGAAAAATAGGAGATAAAACGTTAGGTAAATAATCCGGAGTTCTTTAGTATTTTTGTTTTTATTTTTAAAAAACAGTGCTCCATACAGAAGTAGAGCTTAAATTATAATTATTTTTAAAACATTATAATTATTTAAAAAAATGTGCGAAGGAATCATATTTTTTAAAAATAAATAAATAAATATATATATATGTGCGTGTGTGTGTGTGTTTTCGAGATACCCCTCTAATAAGGCGGCTAGCCAATCCCTGTTACAGATCCTCGCTCGGGCACATTTGCGTTTGTTCGACACCCACAGAGCCAAACTGTGGTTTATACTGCAACTATGATGAGAGAAGGCGTATTATTTAGAATGATCAACAATCTAAATAACACTAGCACACTCAAATCCTCGGTCACGATGACTTGTGACTTCGTGCTAGTACAGCTATCGACGGCCCCTAGTGTTCCGTCTACCCAATTTCACTCCCACAAGTCTTAGGTTTAGTATGGTTTTCAGGCACTTTCCAAAGGTGCCGCACGCTGGGATCGAACCCTCCAAACCGATAACATCAGGAAGTTTCCTTCCTGACAAATCGACCATGATGAGATTCGGGTCTCATGGTCCAAAAAACGAACGTTCTGAACACTCAACTACGCGCCTAATATATATATATATATATATATATATATATATATATATATATATATATATATATATATATATATATATATATATATATATAAACTTTATTGTTAGTGAATACCAAGGTTTGAGTAGACGTTCCGTTTATTTTAAAAAATAAAACCGTATATTTATTTTCGTCTAGCGGCCTAAATATTCGAGGATACTTATCAAAGAAAAATATGCGCCCTCCGGTAGCATTCGAAGCAAAATTATATCCGACGTGCATTAAACTGACTCGGCCAAGTTGCCGATCACACGAAGCTGAATAAATAAAATATCCATTACTTCTTTAGAAAATGCTCTTTTTACGTTCGAATACGAAACTGAGCGGATATGAGCTTTCGAAATCTCGAACGAGGAGGATTGCGCTTAAAATCTCTATTCAGCCTTGAATGATTGCCGACTCCCTGAGTCGGTCTAAAGCACGTCGTGTCTAACGACGGTTCTATCTACAAAGCTGGTCTCAGGTTCGTATCCTACTGGAGGGTGTGTATTTTTCTTTGATAAATTTCCTCGAATATTCCGGCCGGTAGACGAAAATAAATATGTTTTTTTAAATATTAATTCATATAAAGTAGTTTAGTCGCTGTTTTTCCTCGTTTCTATTGCATTCACTATGCCCTGAGAGTTTTGAATTTCCTAGGCCTTCTTTCCTCATCACGTGTCGCAGAAATTTCAGCTGTTTGATTCTGTTAGTAAGTATAAGATTCCTCATTGTTCCTGTTTTCCTGAAAACGTCTATATTTTGTGTGCATATTCTCTCCATGGTTTGGGAACCGTGACGTGGTGTAGTCGTTAGCAAGCTTGTCTTACGTCTGTGTAATGAGTTCGATCCTCACTGAGTGTCCTATACTTTCGACCTTGGCCACATCTAAGCTACGCTTATAAAATCAGCAAAATCTTTCCAGGGTCTTCTTAGCATCCGTCCATAGAACAAAATCTCTGACGCTTCATGTCTCCTCATCTGAGAAGAAACAGTTCAATATTTACTGTCATACAGGAAATGATGAGAGAGTTAATTGATTGATTTGTTTTTACGGTTTATCAACCTTATGTTGGTTATTTAAAGCCGAAACGTATTTCGGAGTGTAAGAATATTTTTTTTCGAGTGAATACTTCATTCACAATTTTTTTGAGAATAGCCATGATTTTTCCAGATACAAAACCTGCTAATTAACCCATAGCTGGGAGGTGTATTCAAAACCTTTCACACTGGTATTTCCGCGTAAGTAAATGTAAGGAACCCCAGTGGGATGAGAAAGGGAGAGAGAGAGAGTGCGTGTGTGTGTGTGTGTGTGTGAGTGAGAGAGAGAGAGAGAGAGAGAAAGTGTGAGAGGGAGAGAGAGAGACAGTGTGTGTGTGAGAGAGAGTGTGTGTGAGAGAGACGTGGGTGGGATAAGATATTTTTTTATATCGTTTAAAACCGATGCATGATTATTTATATAGTCAGTATAAAGTAATTTATAACTTAGCAAGTGTTTATTTTGTAATTAACTCAAAGCAGAAACAATTGCCGAAATCTACAATAATTAGTGAGAGGTGGGTGAGGGGAGAAAGAAAGAAAGAGGGAAAGAAAAATAGTGATAAAATCTGATGAAAAGGGTGATGAAAGAGAGTTGATTGATTGATCGATTTAATGACTTGTTTGTTTTTACGGCTTATCAACCTTTTGTGCGTTGTTTAAAGACGAAACATATTTCAGATTCCAGATATTTTTTTTTTTTTTTTTTTACGAGTGAAAATTGTTTGTTTATCGGCACATGAACTCCTTATGGGTCATTTAAAGCCGAAATTTAATTTTCTTTTACAATTTATTTTACAAAAAGTGAATTGCTGGTAGCATTTTTAAAATCTTTTTTTTTTAATATTTTTTAAAATCTTTTTTTAATATTTTTTAAAAATATTTTTTGAATATATTTTTTTAATATTTTTTAAAATCTTTTTTAAAAACTGTATTGCTGATGATGTTTTTTATTACTATGAAAATATATTGCAGGTATTTTTACTATAAAAATACTTATACTTTAATAGTATTTTGGCCCCAACTATTTTTGGTGTGCTTATTCCCTCCATGTTTTGTGTACCATGACATGGTGTAATGGTTAGCAAGCTTGTCTTACGACTGAGTAGTAAGTTCGATCCTCACTGTGTGTCCTATGCTTTCGACCTTGGGCCACATTTAGGCTATGCTTATAAAATCATCATATTCTCTCCCTGGTATTCTCAGTATCCGTTCATAGAAGGAAATATTTGACGCTTCAAATCTTTTCCTTATCTGTGAAGAGTATTCAATATTTACTGTCAAACAGGAGATTAGATATGACATAGCAGTTCAGTATTGATTCCTTGTAGATATATTTTCATATCTCTTAGTAATTTACTTTGTTTCAGGAAAACATATTTCCCTATTTCTATTCGACTTCGGACTTCTGTGTCATATTCATGGTCGTTTGTTACAACAGAGAATGAAATTTATTAATGTTTCATTATGAGATTGGATTGATTGATTAATTTGATTTTCGTGTAATTAATACCAGGTTTTACTGTGGGCATTAATAATTGGTTGATTCGATTAGCTATTTATGGATTATCAACACGTTATTTAAAGCCGAAATATATTTTGAATTGTGAGATTCTTTTTAGCGATGGAATATTGCATTAACAATTTTTTTTAAATAAAAAAAATGATTTGTCAAGATACAATTCCTAATATTTAATCCATAGATGGAGGAGTGAATAGATTCATACGTTTATTAAGGGTATTTGCGCGTAAGTTAATGTAACGAGCGTGACAGGAATTCGAACTTGGTTGCCCGATTTCTCATTCTGAGCCGCTTCTTATGAGATTGGTACAAAAAAAAATGTAGCGAAATACACAGAGAAAGAAGCAATGTGTGTAAAAGAAAGAAAGGGACGACAGGATTTGATGATAAATAAACTGGAAGAGTGAAAGTGAATAGAAGGAAAACGTGGGTGGAGGACAAGTAGAAGGTAATAAAAAGCAATAAGAGAGAGAGAGAGAGAGAGAGAGAGAGAGAGAGAGAGAGAGTGTGTAGGAGTGACAATCTTTGGCACATTTTAGATAACATCCTGTTGCGGAAATTTAACAGGACTGCAGGTGTTGACAAAAAGAGAAGTATAAGTGCGTATGAAGACTACGAAGAAGAAGAAGAAGAAGAAGAAGAAGAAGAAGAAGAATATGAAGAATAATAATAAGAAGAATACGAAGAAGAAGAATAATAATAAGAAGAATACGAAGAAGAAGAAGAAGAAGAAGAAGAATACGAAGAAGAAGAAGAAGAAGAAGAATAATAAGAAGAATACGAAGAAGAAGAAGAAGAAGAATAAGAAGAATACGAAGAAGAAGAAGAAGAAGAAGAAGAAGAATATGAAGAATAATAATAATAAGAATACGAAGAAGAAGAAGAAGAAGAAGAAGAAGAAGAAGAAAGAATAAGAAGAATACGAAGAAGAAGAAGAAGAAGAAGAATAAGAAGAATACGAAGAAGAAGAAGAAGAAGAAGAAGAAGAATATGAAGAATAATAATAAGAAGAATACGAAGAAGAAGAAGAAGAAGAATAAGAAGAATACGAAGAAGAAGAAGAAGAAGAAGAAGAAGAAGAATATGAAGAATAATAATAATAAGAATACGAAGAAGAAGAAGAAGAAGAAGAAGAAGAATATGAAGAATAATAATAAGAAGAATACGAAGAAGAAGAAGAAGAAGAAGAAGAATAAGAAGAATACGAAGAAGAAGAAGAAGAAGAAGAAGAAGAAGAAGAAGAAAAAGAAGAAGAAGATGATGATCTAACACTTGTGAAAGACGAAGGAGAGAGAGAAGAAAAAGTTGAGGAAGAAAAAGTAAATGAAAAAGAAAGAAGAAGGAAAAAGACAAAGTATAGCGAAAACGATTGATGAAGAAAGAAGGAAATTAAAAAGTGGAAATAAGTCGAAAACAAATGAAAGAATAAGAAGAAAAGAAAGACAGAAAGAAGAAAGGTAAAATTTCGTTAGAAACAAAGAAAAGACCGCTGAGTTGTTATTTAATATTAATTATCTTATAAGGCAGTGAATGCTGGACAATTTCTCTTCAGAGAAAGAAGAGACTTGAGGCAATAGAATCGTGATTCTACAGAAGGATGCAGACAATTGCCAGGGCGCGTAAGCAACGAAAAAGATTTACTGAAAATCGAAACAAACATTTAGAATCAGAAAAAGACAAAAGGAAATTTCTTGGACAGATAATTAGGATGGAGATCTTGGGAAATTTGACACTCACAGAGCATATCGAAGGCAAAAGGGACAGGATTAGACAGCGAGACGACTACCTGAAGAATTGGTGGTGAGGAGACTTGGAAAAAGGAGGCAAACGTTTTAAAGAGCTACAAAGGAGAAAGGGGGGTTGCGGAGTGGTATGGTCTCCCACGTCCTGAAAGGACACGGCACCAAGAAGCAGAAGAAGAAGGAGAATGAATGATACTGAGTCAAAAGTTTAAGTGGAAAATGTGAAAGAAAAAAAAAAATGATGGAGAGAAAAGAATAAAAGACAAGAAGAAAAGACAAAAAAAAATTCCCACGTAAATGGTAATGTATGAACAGGTGAAGAAAGATGGCATGATACACAGAGGTTAGGCTTTTAATACCATTTTAACCGCCTTTCTAACTACTGGATTTTGAGCTTCTATTTTTTTTTTTTTTTTCCTTATTTATTTATGATTTGCAGCTGTTACTGTTGTTGTTGTTGTTGATGATGATGATGATGATGATGATGATGATGATGATGATGGACTAATGTTGGCGCAAGTAGACTTTTTTTTTTCATCCAGGTTCAATTGTAAATTGTATGGGACCAATTAATCATTGGACGTCTGAGAATATTAAAAATCTATCTGTAAAGTATTTGAGAATAAGCAAGTGGGAGAAAAGATGTCGGTTTGAGAGAGAGAAACAAAGTGAAGTCGAAAAAACTGGGAATGAAAGGAAAAATGGGATTTGGAAAGAAAGAAAGAAAGAAAGAAAGAAAGAAAGAAAGAAAGAAAGAAATCCACTTGGAAGCCCAGTCAATTTAAAAAGCAAGTTAGAAAGAAATAGAAGATTAGCACAGGAAAGGAAAAGAAAGAAAGAAAGAAAGGAAGAAAGAAAGAACGAAAGAGGAACTAGAAAATATAGAAAAAGAGAAAAACAATATGGAAAGAAAAGTTGATTTTTAAAGTAAAAAGAATGAAGAAAGAAAGCATACAGATATGAAAAACAATTACTGAAAGAAAGAAAGTGTAAAGAAATATTAAATTTAAAAAATTTAAAAAAAATAAAGAAAAGTTTGTGAGAATTAAATAATTGCAAAGAGAATGTAGGAAAGAAAGAAAGAAAAAATTAGTAATAAAGAAAGAAAGAAAGAAAGAAAGAAAGAAGAAAAGAGAGTTATAATTATAATCTTGATATGCTAATAAACCAACTAAAGAAGCAAAGAAACAAACCTCCTCTTACATTCATGTTGCACATCATCTTCAGTAACACTCTACCTATATATAAATATATCATTATATATATATATATATATATATATATATATATATATATATATAATATATATTATCGTAAAAAGGTAGGATGTTTAATCCGGTTTTCTTATTAATATATTTATTTTTAGAAAACAGTACCCAACGTAAATTTACAGAGAATAAATATTATAAATTAACTGATTTAAAAATATGGTTTTGTCGCTACACATGTTCCAAAATTCGCTTGAAGATGTTTTTAATTTAATATAATTGAATTTGAAGTTTTTATTTCCTGCTTTTGAAACATGATAATTCCTGTGTAGCGATGAAACCATATTTTTTAAATCAATTACTGTATAATATATATATATATATATATATATATATATATATATATATATATATATATATGTCATCCACAGACAGACTGTTACGTCGTATAACAGCTCATCAATGTGACTAGACATGTTGCTTCAAACCAGGATCTCTGTGGATCAGTTTTAATAATTAATATTACTAGGATCCACCCGGATTACATACCAACCGAGCAATTACCTGTACTATATATATATATGTGTGTGTGTGTGTGTGTGTGTGTGTGTGTGTGTGTGTGTATGTGTGTATTTGTATGCGAACACATTTATACTATATTTATCCATTTAATTATATTTATATATCATTATATATATTTGCATATTAATGCAAGTGAAGTTACATATGTGCCTACATCAACCATTATTTTTTCTTTTTGTTCTTTTGTTTTTGGTATATTATACTTTATATGGCTTTTAAAGCCATGTCCCTTCAGGATGTCGACTCTCCACAAATTTCCTTTCCTGATTATCTGTGAATTGCCAGGATTTCTTGGGAACGATCGTGGTGCGGTTTCCTGATATCTTCTGTACGGCTTGGAATTCAAAGTTTTCCGTCTGCTCGACTGGCTATCACCCAATCTTCGAGAACCGTTTTCTTTTTTTTTATGTGGTGTGTACGTTCCGGATGTGGCCAATCATTGCTCTCCATAATTTTCTGTCCTTTGAAACTCTTAGTAAAGTTTATCATTTTGCTATCTCGCCTAATTCCTATCCTGTCAACCATTAATAACAGCTCGTTAGGCAGGCTATGAGTTGCTTTCCAATGTCCCTCTTACCTTCAATATGTCCTGCCAGGGTTAAGCCATTTTTTTTCTCAGCATATACCCTAGAAACTGTCACTTTTTGATGCTAAATATAAGTGTCCTTTTGTTTCCATTTCGTCTATAACCTTTCTATATAACACCTTGCTGTAGAGATAAAACAAAATGGATGCGTGTCTTTCTCGGGAGAATTAGAGCGAAAAATGAACGCAACAACTTAAGCTAGAATTCGAACTCAGATTCTGCATTCTGATTCCATAACTGTTGTCCTGCATGTTCCAGTAAGTTTTTACTAGCCTAATCTATGTTGGTATAGCGGAAGATGCTTTCGAAAGGCTAAGCAAACTATTAAGAAACAGAAAAATATGGTTAGAAAGAAATAAAAGAATACTGAAATGTTATGTAATATAAGTCCTTCTATGTGGCATTGAATATTGGACGATCTCCTTACAGATGAAGTATAGGCTGGAAGCAACAGAAATCTGGTTCTACAGAAAGATACTGAGAATAACATGGACCGAACATATAAGCAACGACGAACTTCTAGTGATAATGCCAACAAAAAAGACACTTATACTTAACATCACTTGAAATTTCTGGGGAACATATGAGGGAAAGAAGGCTTGGACATTTTGATACTCACAGAAGGCAAGAAGGAGACATATAGTTTATTAAGTAATATATATATATATATATATATATATATATATATATATATATATATATATACTGCGCGTATAATATATAAATAATTATATATATATATATATATATATATATTTATATACACACACTTTTCACATATATATATTAATCTCTATAATAGTATTAAGAAAAAGAAAAATATCGCTAGAAACAAAGAAAAGAGTACTGAACTGTCATGCAATATTAGTCGTGCGATGTGACAGTGAATACTGGACAACATGTGAAGCAACAGAAATGCGGTTCTACAGAAGGAGGCTAAGAAAACCATGAAGCGAATACGTGAGCAACGACGAAATTCGAGAGACAATGGCAACAAAAAGGACACATAATTTCAAGAAAAGACAGTTGAAATGTCTAGGGCACATAATGAGAAAAGAGGGCTTGGAAAATCTGGTACTCACAGGGCAGATTGAAGGCAAGCGGGACCGAGGAAAACAACGCATAACCTACTTAATAGGTTGAGTAAAGGGATGACGGAACAAGGTTAAGGAGAGATAACAAACAGAAAATATTTAATAAGAGCTATAAAGCACGGGAAGTTGTGGAGAGACATGATCACCAACGTCCAGATGGGATACGGCACAAAGAAGAAGGAAAAAGAATGTAAATTTTTGTCTTTTTTTTTTTAATCGATTCACCCCAAACAAGGCAGGAGTGCCACTGGTACGCAGTGGGCTACAGAGCGTGAAGGTGACAGAAAAGACTGGGTAGAGTGGGGAATGAGGAAAATATAAAAAAATAAATGCTGAAGGGGTTCAATAAGAAAGAATATGGCGATTGACATTGGATTTAAATTTTTGAAGATTTATCAGGGAAACAAGAAAACGGAAGGTTAATCCAAAGACGGAAAGTGCGAGAAACGAAGCTGTTGGAGTAGAAGTGTGGATTACATTTAACTATTTCGACAGTAAAAAGGTGGGACCTAATTACCAATCTAGTATCACGCTTAAACTCTTTATTTTAGGTTTCATTTCCACTTTTACCTCGACGGTTTTTTTTCTGCGTTATTGTTTTATTACTTAGTTTTCTTTTTATTAAGTTTTTCATTGGTCATCTGGTAGGCTTCCTGTTGCTTTTACCAGTACTTTGGGGTTTTGAGATGCACACACACACACACACACACACACACACACACACACACACACACACATATATATATATATATATATATATATATATATATATAACAGGTTTGGGAGAAGAACAAATGGAGTATAATCCCACTGTCTGTAGCATTTAATTTTTTTAAAAAAGGACTCAATACAGAGTGGGGCTTAATTTTATTTATTATATGAGATTAAAACATAAACATGTTAAAAATCGCTACACAACAGCTTCAACATAAATGTTGTGACTCCTCAGTCGATAGTAAATAACTGGTGTGTAAATAATTATTCTTAAATTTCCAACGCAGAATACACAGTTTTTTTCCCCGAAAGAGAAAAGAAGAACGAGATAACGACCAATCAAGATTAAAATGAGGTTTTGGGGTTTACTCTGAATAACCAATTAGGAGTCAGACCTACGCTAAATTCAAAAATGGCCTAAAAAGCTGGGCGGAGAATTTTGATAATGGTAAAATGTCGTCTGAAATCTAATCCTAGACAAAGTCATGAGTAGCAGACAAGAAATCAATACAAACTATAAGCGAATGTCAAACACGTATCATAATTATGAAACAAATGTAACTTGTTCAATTTTATAAGAAGCTAAGGGGAAGGGTAGGATGATAACCAAACGTATGGCTAATTGTAACATATTTTATAGATAATGATAAAAAGAAGCAAAGAAAAGGAAGAAAAGAAAGGAAAGAAATGAAATTTTGATAGTAACAAATGGTGAAATGTTTCATTGCCATTGAAGAAAATTCTAAATAGATAAAAATTGACTGTGTCGTGGTGGCGGACTTATATTATCGGGAATAGATAACAGCCACTTAGTGCTGGCGAAAATCTAATTGACAAATTCCAGATCGGCTAGCTAACCTCCGGGACAGAATGGATAACAGCCACTTGGTGCTGGCGAAAATCTAATTGACAAATTCCAGATCGGCTAGCTAAACTCCGGGACAGAATAGATAAACATTTAACTGTGTCACGGACTGCTGACCACCCACGAACTAAAGAAAACAAAAGGAAATAGGTTAAGTCTTTGTCGAGGGAAAGATATCGTTAGACAAGGTCTGGGTTTTGTAGGAATGTAGCGATAACAGCGAAACAATATTATCGGATGGGTTGGCCGTAATTCCTGACGACCACCCCTTCTGATAATTGGCGAAAATCTGACTGACGAAGTCCAGATGAGAATTGAGGTTATCACACCACTGGTCGCATTGTTCTGTTGGCGGCCAGAGAAGAAGAGAGAATAGAAAAGAAAAGAAGGAAAGGAAATAGAAAAAAAAAGAGGAGATAATTCTTTTTTTTTCTCTTTGAGCAAGATATTTTTTTAAAGAAACAAGGCTAGTCTGGTCACGCCCACACTGTTGATCGACCATTGGATGAATGTTAACGAGAGCCAGACGGAGGTGATCATGTGATGCAGGAGAAGACCTGCCACTACTCCTTCAAGAGGATAGGTATAAGATGTTACTGCGAAGAAGTGGGAGGATCGTTGACGCCCTCTGAAGGTAGGGGTAAGAGAAGACTTCCAAAAATGGAAATAATAATTTTTTCCTGACCGAAAACAAAAGAAGGGGATTGTGGATTTAGAATTATCAAGGAACCTCAAACCCCAACAAAGCCCACCCCGGTTTTGGTCGGCGTCCATATAAGCAAAGTCGCAGCAAGCGAAAATCAGAGTTTCCCAGAGAGTTTCCGAGAGTTTCCCAGTTCAGTCCAGTTCGGATCAGCTTCCCGCCTCGCATCAGCTGACTTGAAAGATTCGCGCAACTTCCGAACTCATCTTCAATGCAAGAACAATTTATTTTTGAAGAGCGACTTAGATCCATATCACCAAAATAAGTTTTACGACTATCGCCTGAAGACACACCAAGAACCAATTTCTTAAAGAACAGACAACTTAAGATGTTAAAACTCACCTAACAAAAACAATGTTTCACAATCCATATAACGGGTCGGGAGATAGACGCAGTCCTATGTATCCAGCAACCAGATATAAAGTATTGTTATCCTTTTTTGATACCTTGAACTTTTGTGTTATTATTTTATTTTCTTTTACACATATTTGTGCGATACCACCCTCATTTGAACTCAACTTGCATTACGGCCCCAACGACTGAATGATTTCGTCTGCCTAAGATCTATTTACAACGTGGGTAGGCGGACTGGAGATCAACGTAGTTACTTTGGTAACCAGACGTTGGAAACGAGTTGGGAACGACGAGGCTGATATCGGATCTGACCAGATTCCTATCCGAATCACCAAAAGGTTAGAGCGTCACATTTGGGTGCCGCAACCAATACCAAGCCAGTTGGTCGTCACAGGACGGGACAACACGACTGACGCAGACAGGCGAACGTCACGTTTGGAGCGGCGACACCCGAGTGAAGCAGCGAGGAGCGAGCGAAGGCTGTAGGGACGTCACACACACACACACACACACACACACACACACACACATATATATATATATATCCTCAATAGGACTAGATAGGTTCTCCTATCGACCAGTTCACGCACTTCATCGTTCTTTTGAACGGGAGTAGAGGTTTATCCCTTGTTTCCTGTTTAGGAATTGGTTTCCGGTTCGTTCTTAAATCTACTTCAACTCTATACTTCTAACGTCTCCGTCTTAACTCTGGTATTTTATTTATTCATTATTTATTTATCTTTTCCTGAATAGTTTCAGATAGAGTGGCTTATCGTCCTGTTCAAACTCCTCCCTGATATCTTTCACAGGTCCTTGTTCTCTGTTTAGGATCGGGTTTCCGTTTCCTTCTAAAATATCTTCATTCACTTTCACAAGCAGTATCCCCTTGTGTCTTAGTGGCATTGTTGCTTGGGGCGAATTGATTGAAAAATAAAAAGCAAAAGAAAAGAATATATATTCTACTCTGTTTGGTTTTCATTAGTTGTTTAGATAACACATTAAATTCTTGAGTGTTGTATAAAAATAAAACTGGCCTCATGTTGAAGTTAAAAATGGTACCTTAGTAAGAAATAATCACAACTCATTACGAAGATAATACTTAGATGTAGACGGTTTTTCTCATGACACTCTGTTTTAACTACCTTCAATGTTCGGTAATGTTTATTGTTTAAAAAAACGATCATTAGAATTGGTAAAACTTAAACAGGTGATGAAAATGAATTTATACATTTTTTTGTTCGTGAGAATTTACAACAAAAAAGTTAAACCCTATTTATTAGATTGCTTATTTAGAAGAATAATTTTATATTTATAACATTCTAAACACTAATACAATTAGAAATTATAAAATGCAATATCTATCATTTACCAATTTATAAATAAATGCGAAAACAATTTTTTATTCATAAATTTATAAACATTTACTAAATTATTAAAATATCCTATCCAACTACAAAGAAATCCTTATTATTTATCCTCTTTTAATATATAAATTATTGTTTTTATTTATCTGTAATGGCAAATTAATATGCCTAATTTGCATAAGTGCAAGAAAAAGACTATATAACTGGTCACTGAGAATAACGTAAAAAAGAAGAATACAAGCTTAGCGACTGACTAGTGCTAAACTTGGACATCACAACATTATCTTTTTATAATCTTACTTATTATAAAACGCAGATTATGTGTGTGTGTGTCTGTAACGCTTATATATTGGATCGGATTTCCTACATTTTTCAACCGATTTCAACAAAACTTCACTTTTTTTTGGCATGTAGTGTTTCTTATTGTCTTGCACACTTTTTTCTTTATTTTTACATTCAGAATGCTTTAAAAATTCCATTTACAAGACAATTGTTTATAATAAAATTCTATTCAATTGGTAGACTCATAACGATTGAAAACAATGGTTTTGTTTGAGTTTGGGTTTGACCAATTCGTAACAAAAAAACAAAAAAAAAAAACAAATTAAGACATGCGTGTCCGTCAACCTTAAACAATAATCTTTGTCAATTTTATTTTTCAGTCTTTATGATGGTGGATACTTGATCTATCTCTTACTGTTACATCCCCGGGCAACGCCGGGCTCTCCTGCTAGTATATATATATATATAAAAATAAATAGTGTAAATAAACAATCTAATGAATAAATAGTGTTTATTATTTTTGTTGTCAATTCTCAAGAACAAAGAAAAGATTTTCATACGCTTAGGTTTTATTAGAAATTCAATCATCTCTTTTAAAACAATAACCATTGCCGAAGGGTGAAGGTAGTTAAAAAAAGCGGTGTCATGGGGAATAAAACCGCCCTTTTGACATTCCGACATGTTTATCCATGTTTGCCAAAAATAGAATATGGAATGAAGTGAAGATGGGTTTTTTTTTAAAAATAAAGGAAGGAAATGTAAGGAAACAGAGAGACTACGTGTGTGTCTCTAAGAAAGAGGAGAAAATATCTGCGCGCGCCTGTGTTTCAAAGTCTTCTGTTTCATTTGTCTCATCTATGACTGAGTGCCTCGGCGTAAGGTTATAATTAGGAAACTAGTATGGCTGACCATTACTAATGAATCGTGAGTTCGATCCTAACTTGGTTCCCCATACTTGTCCATTAAGCCCGTAAATTTATAGCATTCTTAACAATTTTCTCTCTGCCTTCCATCAGCAGAGCTGATGCTAACCTCCATCAAAGTGACATGTTGAGCCTTCTCGGTCTAATGTTTTCAGCTGACTTGAAGTGGAAAGACTATATTAAATCCATTGCTAGGTCATCTGCTAAGAATGTCAGTTCTCTGTGTCAGGCAAGACATTTTTTTATCTCCAGAATCTATCTAATATATCTATAAGTCTACCACACAACTATCCTTAGAAAATTGCTGCCACATATGATCCTGTGTCCCTGTTATTTGCCTTGAGATCCTTGATAAAATTCAAAGAAGAATCAGCAATATTATTAGTCATGATCTGGCGGTTCGGCTTCATTCACTTTCCCACCGTTGTAAGGTTGACTTTCTATGATTTTTCTATGAATACTTTCATGGTAATTGTTCTGATGAACACTTAGCGATGGCACCAAGACTTGTTGAATTTAAGCGCAGTACTAGACTGGCGTAGAGATCTCACCAATTTACAGTTGTACTGGTTAAATGTAAACGTATATGCAGTTTCTTTACTTGCACTTCTCCCTTCCGGCTCCATGCTTTCCTGCCAACTTTAATGTGTAAAAGTTCAAATGCAATGTCAATCTCTAGCTACTGTCCTTATGAGTACTATTTCCTCTTTCATTTCATTATTAATGTTTCTGTTCCTAATTCTTACACACCCTGTAACTCCTTGTGTCTTAGTGGCTTTACTACCTTGCATGAGGTGATACTGATTTTAAAAAAAAATTACTAATGTGTTTATTTCAAAGAGTGAACTCTTCCAAGAGGCTAAAATTTAAAAAAAAATCGACTTCAGCTTGTTTCGACGGGAAGTGATTTTAAACAGAATGTAATAATAATATCCTTGTTCTAGAATTGCCATTGAATCGACAATTACCACCAGCATTAAAGCTGTTCGAAGTACATGTTTCAAAAAAGACTTGAAATTGATGTTGCGTTCATTCTACAGATGTCTAATAGCAAAAAAACAAAAACAAAAAAACAAAAAAAAAACAAACAAAGCGTTGAGGGTTCTGTTTTCGAGCCTTGTTATGGAGAGTACGCACTGGCCACACCCTCACGTACGCCCTTATTTCTGCAGCAATCTCTCTTTCTCGTACTCCCCCGCAGGCAATGAATAGATTGATCACTTATGGAAGATATTTATAGTAATTGTGAGAATGAACATTGGTATGAAAGCAGTCATTCATCCAACGACAAGTCTCAAAATGACGCAAATGGTCACTTAACATTAATAGCTATTACAAATGTTACCACTTGAATTGGCGAAATGACGGGAGTGGCCCACACACAGAGAAACTTAGGGGCATCAAAACTCTTCCTCTTCCCTTCCTTTCTTCTCTAATATATATATATATATATATATATATATATATATATATATATATATATATAAAACATATGATGTAAAATAGTGTGTAAGTGTAAGATAAAATGGGAAAATTTCTTATTGACGCGTTTCGAGTTTAGAACGAACTTCCTCAAGGTAATAATAGTTTTATCGATGGAAGCAGTCTTATGAGGGAGAAAAAGTAGTAAAAACATTCAAGTACAATGTAACCCGGATA
>CAHIKZ030005183.1:262500-267500 GCA_903632075.3 Acanthosepion pharaonis | reverse complement strand
TTTCATGCTCATTTTTAGCGAATCTTTGGAGGTACCTAATTTATAGGAAATATGAAAGGACAAAACTCGAAATACATACATGAGCAGCAATTTAAAACGTGTTAAACAATGGCGGCGAGAGGTGGGGACAGTCGACACAAATGTGCCTTGAAACCTGTTTAAAATATTTCAATTTAAACATTATTCATAGCTTTTCTTTGGATGGTTGGTTAGTTGATTGATTTTGTTTAGCGGCATATCAACACCTCTATGGGTTATTTAATGCCGAAATCTAAATATTCTGATAATAAATTTTATGGTTTCAACTAAATATATTTTGAACGCAACCGTATGGCCTCAACTACAGATAAAATGAATTGTTGGTCATTTCGTTTTAAATATGTATTGGTAATTTTACTATAAATAGGTATTGTGGTTGGTTGAATTTGTTTACTGGCATATCAACCATTATGGATTTTTTAATGCCAAAATCTAAATATCCCACACGCAATTTTATTCTTTTAACTATAGATATATTGTACATAATTTTATATTCTCAAGATAAAGGTATTTTTTTTAGATATGAAGTTTGTAGATCATAAAATTTATTGTTGACAATTCTAATATAAGACAGTATTTTTATGTTTTTTAGCGTTGCATTGATTGTCATTTTGCTATAAAAATGTATTGATCGTTTTATTCTAAAAATCTACTATTGATTTTTGTTTAGGGGTTTCCTATCTGCCCATAACTGGAATCCTATCAGGTGCCACCATCCCAGGTCAAGGTGGACCTGGCAACAAAGGCAGTTAAAAGGTGGTTCCATGCTCATAAAAATCTTCAAACCTCCTTGCTGCCGGATGTAGTTTATCGTCATAACCAGGACGGCCTTTTCTTTGGAGGTACCTACTATAAATGCTACGTTTAGTACGTACACATGTTTGAGTTGGCATCCCTAATATTTTAACACTGAAATTAATGTCAATGCTTAGAGATTTAAAGTCTAACTAAGGAGAATGCACTTCTCTTTAGTAAGACTTTCAATCTTTATGCCGATTGACATTAATTGTTTAAAAACATACGAGAAATAACTAAAAACATCGTTGTCTTCTCAAACACCTAGTAAATAGTATAAATTATAGTAATTAGATATATATCGTGTGTGTGTGTGTGTGTGTGTGGAAAACCGTTTAATTGAAACTAGACTTGATTACGCGTTTCGCCTTTCTAGGCTTCAGCAGATCCCAATACGAAAGAAAGAAACATTTGAGCGTTTATTTGTGTGCACGCTTAAATAATATATTATTCGTACTTTTTTTATAGCTAAGCTGGCGTTTCTCGTAAAGAAAGAAAAGAATGAAGATTAGTGACTTTAAAAAAAGTCGTTAATATTTATCCTGTATGTTTTCTTCATAATTCCTTGTTCATGTCGAAATTTATTTATATATTCTCCCACCTTTTCTGTATTGATTTTGAGCTAAATCCCCATTTCAATTTCAGAATAGCAGGAAAGGCTACACGAATCTTTTGCTTTTGCGCAAATGTAACTCGAAGAGAAATTACTGATAAAATCAAGACGTTGACTTTCTATCGCTTCAAATAAAAGGTTTACCGCCATTTCACTTTGATACATCGATTCCCGTACGATCACAGAAGTTAAGCAACGTCGAGCCTGGTCAGTACCTAGACGGATGACCGCTTGCGAATATCAGGTTTTGTAAGTTTAGGTGTGCGGGTGGTGTAATGGATAACGTGAACATTGAAATCAGTACTCAGAGGCGACAGACTGTTTCATGCTAAACGCAATCGTCAGGCCTGATGATTGCATCTAGCATGAAATAGTCCGTCGACTTTGAGTGTTGATTTCAATATTCGTATTTATATTTACCTACGTTCTATCTCTGATATTGAGCACTTTATCCCATAAATATAGTACACCTTAAAACTACACACACACACACACACACACACATATATATATATATATATATATATATATATAAAGAAAGAAAGAACAGTAAGATATATAATCCGGTGTTCTTATAGATATTTTTATTTTTACAAAATAATGTTCAATGTAAATTTACAGAGCATTAATATTATAAATTAATTGATTTAAAATATGTTTTTTCGCTACACAGTTCTAACCATGTTTCAAAAATGGAAGCTAAAAGCTTCGAATTTAATTTTGTAATTAAATTAAAGACATTAGTTCCATTTCATCCTCAAGCGAATTTTGGAGTAAATTATTTTAAAAATTACTGGGTTTTAAAGGCACAGCAAAAATTCATAATTCACGTTTCCAAGGATACAAACTATGAATAAACGGTGCTGCTTTTTTACTGTTAAAAACGTAAATCTTCTTGTAGTTTTTGTTTTGTGATTCGCTCCGTTTAAGGAAGAAGTAAGCTCTCCATCTCATCCTTCTCATGAGTTCCTCTGTTTTTTACATTAATATCACGAAATATTCCTTTTTGTTGGTATTAGGCATGTTCTTCAGAGAATTTCCGAAATTTACGATGAAATTTCTGAGAAATGGTTAAAACTGTGTAGCGAAAAAATCATATTTTAAATCAATTAATTTATTATATATATATATATATATATATATATATATATATATATATATATCTGACAAATAGTAAACCGTTTCATTGAAACTAGATTTGATTACACGTTTCGCCTTTCTAGTCTTCATGAGAACAAAAAAAAGAAAGAAAGAAGTATGTGTGTATTTGTGTGTATGATTAAATAGTAAAGCATTAGTACTTATTTTGTGTTCACCTGGCGTTTCTCGTAAAGAAAGAAAAGAATGAAAATTAGTGACTTTTAAAAAAGCCCTTAATATTTATTCTGTATCTTTTCTTCATAATTCCTTGTTCCTGTCGAAAGCTATTTATATATTCTCCCAACTTTTCTGTATTGATTTTGAGCTAAATCCTCATCTTATTTTCAGACCTATTCGAAAGAAAAAAAAATCATAAAGTTTTTTCTGAAATTAATTGAAGTTAAATCCTTGCCCAGATTTCCAGAATATGTTGAAAGTAAAAGATTTATATTTACACTATTTGGTCTGTAGTCCTAATCTTTATTGTTATATTGACAGTCTGAACGATATAAATAGTGTAAATAGTTACAATACTTCATCTCAGAAATATAGACGTTGAAAGATCTATATGAGTTTTTCCGAGTCGACAATATCTATGTAAAATAAGAAGCCTGGCATATATATATATATATATATATATATATATATATATATATATATATATATATATATATATATATATGCTCGCTCGCGTCTGTTTCATAAACACTCAGATTTCTCTTGCAGTGAGTGCATAGATAGACGTTGAAAGATCTATGAGTTTTCCGAGTCGACAATATCTATATAATATAGGATATAGAAGCCCATATATATATATATATATATATATATATATATATATATATATATATATATATATGCACGCTCGCGTCTGTGTTTCATAAACACTCAGATTTCTCTTGCAGTGAGTGCGTAGATGAATGTCGAAAAATTAAAGGACACCTGCGTCTATAAGTAAACAAACTTACTCATTCGGCCTCTGTGCTTTGAAACAAAAAACTAATACAAGGAAAAAACGGAAGTTGAAGTCTTCCGCAATGGAAATAGTTCTGTAAAGGGCTTTTTAGATTAAATGAAAAAGAACACAACAACAACTATATATATATATATATATATATATATATATATATATATATATATATATATATATATATACGAACACGTGCAGTCCGAAAGATAGAAAAACAAAAACGTATTTTGAACTATGCGCACCACAGCTGCCTGTGGTCACCGAAAGCAAAAACTAAACGCACAGAGGGATATTTATTTGACAAAGCCAACTTAAGAACAAGCCCATATTTAATATTCAGATAATGGCCCAAGGCAAATCTGTTGGCGACAGGAATGTCTACTATCAAATTCGCCTCGCCAGCAAACTCGGAATGCTGCCCATGTGCACACAAAATCGCCCCAAAAAAAAAAAAAAAAAAAAAAATGGCGTGGGGAAAAGCTCAGGATCATTTATTAAATTCTAAATATTCTTGATTCTGTTATTGACATTTAATCCTCACATATAAAAGGAATGTTTATTTTTTAGATCTAATATCCTAATATAAGTATTTTTTTTTTTTTGCTTGTCGCTTGTATTTATTTTAATACTGTGTATAATGATAAACTACATCTGACAGAAAGCCCTCTGACAGGGAGACTGGAGATTTTGAGGAGCATGGAACCACCTCTTAATTGCTGTTGTTCCCACGTCCACCCTGACCCAGAGTGGTAGTACCTGTTAGGGTCCCAGCCATGGGCAAATTGTGAACCCCTAAAAAAAAAAAAAAAAAAACACCATGAAAGCATAAAAATACATTTTTATAGTAAAAATATCTGTAATACATGTTTATATAATAATTACCAACAATACATATTCATAGTAAAAATTACCAACAATACGCGTATGTTAACAAATTGTAGCGACTTCAGCCAAATCCATTTAAAATACTACCAACCAACCAACATGAAAGAACTCTTTCATAGCATTAATCCATATAATATCCTAATCCATATAATATCCTAATCCGTATAATATCCTTCAATTTATTAAAAGAATCAAACTGTATTCCAAAACATAACTTCAACAAAACTACAACATAAAACACATGTCACCGCCTCCTAATTATGTCCACACAAACATGCATATACATAAAAGCGGAGTATCATTTACCATGTACTCAACTGTGAAAGCGGAATAACATACAACATATTTTTTATTACTTCAAAGCTCCAAAGAAAATTAAATTTCGGCATAAAATGACCCATAAAGAGTCGATATGCCGTTAAACAGACAAAACAATTATGTACTTATTTTCTAAAACAAAATCAAGAATTACGCATATAAGATTTATATAAAGGTTTTAGAAAGTTAACGTTACAAGAAAAATTAAAAGGAGAAATCTATTCATTTATTTGTGAATTA
>CAHIKZ030005183.1:245000-257500 GCA_903632075.3 Acanthosepion pharaonis | reverse complement strand
TTCCCAGCGTCTCTCATTCGTGCCCATGTGTAGTTGCATCAACATAAACAAACGGTAAACTTTTTACACTTTGTCAGTCATCTTTCCCCCAAATTGTTCTTGATATGTACAGTGTAACCCGGATATAAGAGAGTTGTCGGGACCGGAGAAGAAGTCTCTTATATCCGGGTTTCTCTTATATCCGGGTTTGGTCTATTTTATATACATTAACACAGCCTCTAATTTGGGACCAGAGAAAATCTCTCTTATATCCGGGTTTCTCTTATATCCAGGTTTCTCTTATATCCGGGTTTCTCTTATATCCGGGTCTCTTATATCCGGGTTACACTGTATATAAAAATTATATTTTATTATTCCGTGTGTGTGTGTTTGTTGTTTGTGTGTGTGCGTGTGCCACTACATGCATCAATATATATATATATATATATATATATATATATGATTGTATGTATTCGTGTTTAAATTGTACATATTTCGTTCACGAAATGAAGTCAAAACAGGTGCGGGCTGGCGCTTGGATTTGGTTACCAAACATTGGTTTTCACTCCGAGATGTTTGAGATTCCAATGGATTGACAAGGTCTGCAGTAAAAAATCTGCCTACCGTCATGCCGACTCAAATCGTCTGGTAATAATCACAATGGAACTACCGGAAGTCTCGTAAGGTGACCAACCAACGGAAAGAAAATCACATGGCAAGTGGGAAAACAAATATTTTTTCTTTTTTTTTTAATCAGTTTCACTCGATGTAAGGCAGTAAAGCCACTAAGACGCAAGGGGATACTGAGTGTGGAAGAATTACAAACAGAAACATTTATGAGTGGGAAGAGAAAAGAGTGAGTCGACACGAGATAGTGATTGACATTGCATTTAAATTTTTGCAGATTAAAGTTGGCTGGAAAGCAATGGAACCGGAAGGAATTTGCACCAGCGAGAAATGCTAGAAAAAGAAACCGTTGACATAGAATTTACGAATGCATTTAGTCAGCTCAACTGTAAATTGATGAGTTCTCGACGCCATTTTAGCAATGTGTTTAAAAGTATATGTGCCATAGCGAACAGCTCCATCCGAACAATTATGAAGAAATCTTTTATAAAAAAGACACATTAGAAAAAATGACTGATGCCGAGCTGGTATATCAGGACCGATAATATTGCTGATTCTTTTTGGATTTTAGCAAAGAACTCCAGGTAAATAACAGGGGTATCGAACCATATGTGACAGCAATATTCTAAGAAGGGACGAATGGTAGACATAGATATATATGATACTTTCCGCGGAGAAAAACATTCTCGCACGACACTTCTTCCTTTTCTTTTTATGTGTCATGTCCTTTCAGGACGTAGGCGATCATGGCTCTCCACTTCCCTCTATCCCTTGCAGCTCTCAACGATTTCCTTCCCTCTGCTTCCTCCCCCAGACCACGATCTCTTATCCACTAGCTTACGTCCGCCAGGTATGTCATGGGTTGTTATCCCTTGTCTCTTTCGACCCGTGAGTATCAGATTCTCCAGGCCCTCCTTCCTCATTATGTGTCCCAGAAACCTCAGCTGCCTCTTCCTGATATTAAATATGTCTCCTCCTTGTTTGCAACCTCTTTAAGATCTCATCGTTGCTCACACGCTCGGTCCATGATATCCTTAGGATCTTTTGGTAGAACCAGATGTTTGTCGCCTTTCTTCATCTTTGAGGTAAACGTCCAACATTCGCTGCCGTAAAGAAAGACAGATGTCACGTAACAGTTCAGTATTCTTTTCTTTGTTACCAAAGAAATCCTCCTGTCTCGCAGTACTCTGCCCAGCTTTAACCAATTTTCTTAGTAGATGACCCAGCAATGAATTTAATATAATCTTCCTACTTCATGTCATTTGAGAACGTTACTTTACTGTTTTTTTTTTTCAATTTTTAGCACTGTACACATTTCTGTTAGTGTACCTGGGTCATGAGACTTCATCTATGCGCATTCCCCCAGAAAACAAACAGCCACAACTTCCTATCAAGTGTAGTTTTTAGCAGTTTTCTCCCTTTTCTAAGGTTCCGACATCGATTCACACAAGTTTGTCAAGTGAATAGTTGCCATCTCTTATCTTTATTGTTCCCAATATACTCTATGAAGATCAAGTTTTCCAAGACCTCTTTCCTAATTATGTGTCAAAAGAATTTCGGTTTACAATATTGTAAAATGTCTTTTTGAAACTTTGCAGAAAATATATATATATATATATATATATATATATACTAGCAGCATGGCCCGGTGTTGCCCGTGCTTGATTCAAAAATCGTACGACTCATACAGCTATCGCTATCACTTGACTTAAAATATTTTTGCCCTTCCTTGCCTTTAAAGGAGTACCCTTTGCCGTGCTGATGTTGCTACATGCCTTACTTCTTGCCTATCTCACACTGCGAATTTTTTTCTAAGCTCTATACTAAACATTAAATCTGTTACGAAAACAGAACTAAACAAAATGAACACAAAACGATCAGCTTTAAAAAAAAAGGACTCGTAACTGGAAAAGCCGAATAAAAAAAGAATGTTAACAACAAATACTTTTTCACACCCGACCCAGTTCTGCGGAAACAGAATCAACGTTGAACTTAAGTAAACGAATGAGCCAATTGGAGTAAAGTGCCATGCAGATTTAAATTTTTCCCACTTGTGACGAATGCAGCTATTGATTTTTTTGCATGCTAGCATGCTAGTTAACATTCGTGTCAGTCAGCTGTTGGTTCTCACGCTGGCCAATAGAATCTTCCTGCCTATTCGTGGCAGCCTGCTATTGGCTCTCACTCTGGCCAGTACAAAATGGCCGCAAACTACATGAAGAGTGCCGTAGAAGAATGAAAAAAATCGATTATTTCCACTATCGATGAGAGTTGTGAAATGCAAAGTCGGTCTTGGCCTTTCCTCTAACTTGAATCATGTGCATGTAAATTTTGGTGAAAATCGGCCGTGCATTCGTTACGCACACACGCACACACACACACGCGCGCACCCACACACACCCACACACACACATCCTGTCTTATATATTTATATATATATATAAATATATGTATATGATAGAGATTAAGACAAATGATAAAAATTGATAAAGAGCAAAAGAGACGCTGATTAATGGTATGTTATGTTTGGTTATTTCTTATTGGTTAGATGCGTGTCACGTGTAATGAAGTAACAGGTAATATTGAAATATATGTAAGAAACTTTCTGGGCGCTAAAGTGTATAAAGATTTATGAGAAATAACTAAACACAACATACCATTAATCTGCCTGTCTTTGCTTTTTATCGTATTATCATTTCCATCTTGATCTCTGACGAAGCTTTAACAAAATGAAACATGTTTTCTACTTGTTCTTTATCCTATCGTTTTGATCTGTGTTTCATCTTCTATTCATATACATACATACACACACACATATATATATATATATATATGTAAAATAGGTTAGTTAATAAACAAGGATAAACGAAAGTGTACCAATATAACACTACGATAAACATTAATTAAATACTAATTATTAATCATATGACAGAAGGTTTTAATTTCTGAATTTTTGAACTCTCCCGTGTCCTTCTTCAACGGACAGAGGAATAAAGAGAGAAAAAGGAATTACTCACAGACAGATGTTTTTGTAGATGGTGTGTTTTCTGGTGTAAATCGTATTGTTAGCAAAAAGCCGATCTCTGTCTAATTCCTTTTTATGAACTATATATTTATATATATATATATGAAATGGACAATGTTCGACAATTATTTTAAGACATTCTTTTTTATGTTTATACGTTTTTTTATAGATACAAATATTTAAGTAAACGCTCTGTTTATAATAAACAGTATTAACGACAATTACCGGCCGGAATGTTCGAGAAATTTTCATAGAAAATATGCGTCCTCTAATTCTTTTTTATGTTTATACGCTCTTTATAATAAGCATTTACTTAAATATTTGTATCTAATAAAAGAACTTATTAGCATAAAAAAGTCTTAAAATAATTGTCGGATTTTGTCGATTTCATAATGTGTGACGTCTTTTGTTTACATTTGGATACGCATCGAGCAGATATGAATGTACGAGAGAAAATCATGGAGAATTGTAGTTTAAAAACAGTAAAATCGACCTTGCTGACCGAAACGCTCCTCTGTGGCGAAATCGGTAAAAGCACGTCAGGCTATGTGACGGTTCCGTATAGGATACAGGTTCGATCCCTATCGGAGGGCGCATATTTTCTATGACAATTTCTCGGACATTCAGGCACTTAACACTGTTTATTATAAACATAGCATTTTCTTAAATATTTATATCTATAAAAGAACGTATAAACAGAAAACAGAATATATATATATATATATATATATATATATATATATATATATATATATATATATATATATAAGTATATAAGTGGAAAAAAGTTTTCGTGTGATGCGTTTCCTCCTATAGGACTTCATCAGTCTAAGTTTGTTTAAGATGATGCCAATACTTATGAGCCCCAACTAGAAGCGCTGAGGATTTAAAATTTAAAAATATACTTTTTAATTAAAATGCTACTCGAATTAAAAAAAAGAAATCAATTCGCTAAAACGAAAATGTTTATCCACAGTAACTTTGCGTCCAGTTTCATTTTGCGCTTCATCGATCTTTGCAGATTTTCTATTATCAAAATGTGGGATATTTAATAACAAAAGTGACGGAAACAAAAACAAAAAAGAATCTAAATGAAATCGGTTAGATTATATACCCAACACACGCACACACGCACACACACAACGTTACCATCAAATCCCAGGATGTTACATTTTATCACCGCCAACTCAAAACCGCCGACTCAATACCGCTGACTCATCTCTGTGACAACTCAACTCCAGGACAACACACCTACAACCTACTCAGCGTGAGGACAACTCAACGCTGGCGTCGAATTTATAACTTCAGCCCGGTGTTGGCTATCCTAGTGAAACATCTCTGAGATTGGCTTTGAGTTGTAGAGATTTTGAAAGTTTGGCTGTTTGTCTTAGTGATTTATTAGTGACAACAGCCTATTTGGTTGACTGCTGTTTAATTTTCAAATAAACACGCTGAAGCAGATAGATGACTGCACAGAGATCTGGTGAAGGAGCACCCGACAATATGGCGATACATTACGGGGGTGCAAAAGGTGCAAAGAAACCGAGATGCATTACAAACTTTCCTTAATAAATTATTTGTATTTGATTTTAAAAAGTTGACGAGAAAATTTAATAGTTTTCATGTCGTTGAGTTGTCCTCGCGCTAAGTAGGCCCGCGGTGAATTGTCACTGAGATGAGTTGAGTCAGCGGTGTTGTGTCGGCGGCATTGAGTTGGCAGTGATGAGTCATCCTGCACTCATCCAAACCTGCACATATCTAGGGATATCATATAGTTCTTAATTATATTACCGCACAGTTATCGAGAACACTCTACACTCGTATATTAAATAAAGTTTTCATTTTAGTATTCCCTGTAGGTTATCCAAATCAATAGAAACCCCAGGAAGACCGGAGGCCACAACGACCGCAACGTTTTGAGAACAACAGCAAAGATGATGACAATAGTCCGACTATAGATAGTGTAATAATGATAACATCTCATCCCAGAAATTCAAACATTCATCTATCTATCTATCTATCTATCTATCTATCTATCTATCTATCTATCTATCCGATAGCCGTATAGAGAAAGGCTTGAAATGGACTATATCTACGTTGAGCTATTTTTTTTTGCTGTAAAAAATACATATGCTCTGTTAAAATAAAAACATCGAACTCTCTGTGGATCAGTTTTAATAACTAATATTACTAGGATCCACCCAGATTCTATACCAACGTATCGATTACCTGTATTATCTATCTATCTATCTATCTATCTATCTATCTATCTATCTATCTATCTATCTATCTATCTATCTCATTCAGTTCACTATCTATCTATATAAATATATATATTCGAACGTAATGTTATGCTTTGTTTTAATTTAATATTTTTTTATTCTTTTTCCAATGTCTTCCTACCTTTGCTTGAAAGTTTATATATATATATATATATATATATATATATATATATATATATATATATATATATATATATATATTGTGTGTATTTAGTCAGCATTTTTCATTCATACATATTTCATTAAATAATATAGACAAGTGTTGTCTATTTATTTTATGTAAATTCTTTTCATATCGTCTGATAAGCTTAATAACATTATCATTAAACAAAGAAAGAAAATCAAAATATTGATACATATTTTTTAATCCAATCTAAGCTTTCGGCTTACATAAGCCATTATCAAAGATGACAATTAGTGTACAATATATTAAGAAATACACGGACAACAATGTGATGATAGTCTGTTTCTGTTTACATGGAGGATTTCCAAGCAACGATAAACACGTGCATATAAGACGCTGGAAACGAAAATCGCACCGCAGCTCATGACGTCACACATGACCACGCGAGAGCGAATTCGAGAAGTATTAAGTATGGGAAGCCGTTGGTATAAACTAATGGCTTCTGTTACTAATTATATATATCTAAGGATATTTGTGGAGATTACATAGTTTATTTTGTTTAGGTTAGGTTTCAAATGTTTTATGTATATAGCTTCAAGAATTTTTAGTTTTTGTTTATTGTTTCACAACGCTTGACACTACATTTGAATGAAAACTCTAATATTTTTAGGCGTTTACAACAACATACCTGGCCCCCGTACACAATTCCGTAAAATCCTTGTCGAAAACAATTATACTTAAACATGAAAACTATGTAATCTCCACAAATATCCTTATACCCCAGACTACGTTCTGTCATCCACTTGCTCAAGCCCGATAAATATATCATGCGTTGTTTTCCCTTGTCTTACTTTCCCTCTATTCGACCTGTGAGTATCAAATTACCAGGCCTTCCTTCCTCATTATGTGTCCCAGGAACTTCAACTCCCTCTACCTGATGTTAAGTATAAGCCTCCCCCTTGTTTGCATCCTCTCCAACAAAACCTCATCGTTGCTCACACCCTCGGTCCATAATACCTTTAGCATCCTTAGCACATTTCCGTCGCCTCGAGTCTCTTCTTCATCTTTGAGGAAATTGTCCAACATTCGCTGCCGTAAAGAAGGACAGATGCCACGTAACAGCTCAGTAAAACACTAGTCAAACAAAATCTTAGCCAAAGTGTCAGTGAAATGTCTCAGATAATGTATGTCAGCATTTCAATAATAACAAGCCATTTCAAGAAAACTGACAAGGTGAAGAAACAATAATTTGGTTCCACACGAACTCTGTGACAGTCAAAGAGTCCGACGTTTTGAAGTGGGTTCGATAATGCGTCTGCGAAATTCGAATGATTCATGTCTTAATTGAAATGTGATGAGAAATTAATCCCTTATGGCAATTGTAAAGAATCGGCTCAATGGCTTGATCATGTCGAAGGAACCAAAAACATACCAAAACCGAAACAAGAAAAGATTATGGTGACTGGCTAATGGCCCACCATTGGCATTATCCATTACAGCTTTCTGGAATCTAACCAGAGCATCCCAACCAGAGTTTACGGCTAGCACCTAAAAGAAATGTACATTCAGTTAAGCAAAATTCGACTGATATTCGTTAATCGATGAGGTCCTATTTTCCTTCAGTGCTTGCCTTCATGTTGCCAGGCTAACACTGTAGAAGCTTATCGACTTGGGATAGGAGACGTTACCACATCCTGCATATTCTTCTGACTTTGCATTCAAAGATTTCCTGGCGTCCTGACTTTTAGCGTTTTATCGCAAAGTCATAAATAAACTTGTAACTCGATGGCAGAACTACATAGATGTACAGTGTTTCTATTTCGACTCATTTAAACAGTGTTTAAATACATTAATTCAGGAATAAAAGCTGATTCGAAAATAGGACATTATTTTCCGTGCAACCTAATATGATTATTTACTGTATTTGGTGACAAGATTTCATTAATAAAACAGGACATTGATTGTGCGGAAATGTGTGGGTAGCTATCACGAGTTGTAGTTGATTTTATGCGGGGGTTCCGTTTCTGAGCGAACAGCACGTAAGATTCCACTTTTGGCGAACACATTCTTGGGCACAACGACACAGATACTAACATACTGTTGCTAAAAAAGAAATGAAAATAAAAACACATAAACTTATAAATGTATTATGTAAACGTACTTATATGATTAGGACAAGTTCGTTTCGAGAGAAATTATTTTGGGGACAAGAAAATGAGTCAAGATTTGAGAACTTATAAATGTCTTTTTAACATACATTTTCCTTCTTCTATTCGACGTGTTTCTTCAAGACGTTGGAGATCATGGCTCTTCAAAATTTCCTTTCCTTTGTAGATTTTAATAACTTTTCTCTTTTCGCCATCATTCCTGGGCCCTTCTATGCATTTTATTCACTCAAGCTCTTCGGATAGATTCTGCGTTGCTTTTCATTGCCGGTCTTAAATTCAATCTGTTCAAAATTTCCAAGCTTTCTTCTACTCATTATGTGACTCAGAAACTTAAAGTGATGTTAAGTATAAAGTGTCTTTTTTGTTGGCATTATCACTAAAACTTCATCGTTGCTCACATGTTCGGTTCATGTTATTCTCAGTATCTTTCTGTAGACCAAGATTTCTGTTGCTTCCAGCCTATTTTTTATCTGTAAGGAGATCGTCCAGTATTCACTGCCATATAGGATAACTGATATTACTTAACAGTTCAGTATTCTTTTATTTCTTTCTAACCATATTTTTCTGTTTTTTAATACTATTATAGAGATAATATATATATATATATATATATATATTACTTAATAAATTGTGTTTTTCATTCTCCTTCTTGCGGTCAGTCGGTCCTGTGAGTATCAAAATTTCCAAGCCCTCTTTCCCTCATTATGTTCCCCAGAAATTTCAAGTAATGTTAAGTATGTCTTTTTTGTTGGCATTATCACTAGAACTTCGGCGTTGCTTACATGTTCGGTCCATGTTATTCTCAGTATCTTTCTGTAGAACTACATTTCTGTTGCTTCCAGCCTATACTTCATCTGTAAGGAGATCGTCCAATATTCAATGCCACATAGAAGGACTTATGTTACATAACAGTTCAGTACTCTTTTATTTCTTTCTAACCATATTTTTCTGTTTCTTAATAGTTTGCTTAGCCTTTCGAAAGCATCTTCCGCAATACCAACATAGATTAGGCTAGTAAAAACTTACTGAAACATGCAGGACATAACAGTTATCGAATCAGAATGCAGAATCTGATAGCCGAGTTCGAATTCTAGCTTAAGTTATTGCGTTCATTTTTCGCTCTAATTCTCTTGAGAAAGACACGCATCCCTTTTGTTTTATCTCTACAGCAATGCGTTATATAGAAAGGTTATAGACGAAATGGAAACAAAAGGACACTTATATTTAGCATCAAAAAGTGACAGTTTCTAGGGTATATGCTGAGAAAAAAATGGCTTGACCCTGGCAGGACATATTGAAGGTAAGAGGGACATTGGAAAGCAACTCATAGCCTGCCTAACGAGCTGTTATTAATGGTTGACAGGATAGGAATTAGGCGAGATAGCAAAATGATAAACTTTACTAAGAGTTTCAAAGGACAGAAAATTATGGAGAGCAATGATTGGCCACATCCGGAACGTACACACCACATAAAAAAAAAGAAAACGGTTCTCGAAGATTGGGTGATAACCAGTCGAGCAGACGGAAAACTTTGAATTCCAAGCCGTACAGAAGACATCAGGAAACCGCACCACGATCGTTCCTAAGAAATCCTGGCAATTCACAGATAATCAGGAAAGGAAATTTGTGGAGAGTCGACATCCTGACGTCTTTAAAAATCGTATAAAGTATAACACATCAAAAGAAAAATAGTGGTTGATATATATATATATATATATATATATATATATATATATATATATATATATAGGCGACAGTTCGTTTCATGTTAGATGCAATCGTCAGGCCCGACGATTGAATCTAGCATGAAGCACATTGTAGCCTCTAAGTGTTGACTTCATGTCCACTTTTATATTTACACACGCCTATCTCTGATATTGAGCATTTTATCCCACAAATATAGCACATATTAAGACTATATTTTCTTTATATATATATATATATATATATATATATATATATATATATATATTTGAATAAAGAAGATACGTTAAGATTCCATGTAATCTGCTATTTCACCTTATCAGTTTAGTTCTGATTGATCATCAGACTTTACTTCCAAAAGATTTTCAGCTTTTGGAAGTAAAGTCTGATGATCCAGAAGCCTGTTAAAGGGTTATGGTGAAATAGCTTTTACATGGAATCTTAACGTGGTCTGTCTTTTTATTTAAACATATCTGTTTGAATTTTACATTGAGCTCTCTGTATATCATCCTCCCTCAGGTCTACCCATACGGATTACCTAAATTTGCATAAACTAAATATATATATATATATATATATATATATATATATATATATATATATATATACTGGAGCAGCAGATCATTATTCAAGCATATTCTGTTAAATATAACAGACAACGAATGTCTGTTATGTTTGATCATGAGCCGTTCTAAACTTTGTATAGTTGCTTTAATTTCGGTTGAAAATAAAGACAAAAATTATCCATCATTTGCATTAGAACTTAATATTCATAATAAAATTCGATTCCTTCATGTATTTATTGATTCCAGTACACATAAATTTACTAATTGTCTATATAAGAAACCCACTAGCATTAAGTTGTGTCTTCTTAATTAGAATAATTAATTTCACCAAAGATAAAAGTTAGTCATTATAAAAAAACTTAATTCAACGCACAAAAATGATATCTTCTTCCAAAACCATATTCTATTAAGAATTACATAACATTAAATAAACAATTGTTAATAATGGATTTGCCAATTCCGTCATTGTTCAACAAATTAAAATGTATCTCAATAAATTTAATACTTCTAACAAAATTGATAATATTAATAATAGTGTACGTCAACATAAACATAACACTATTAACTTGTAATATTGTAACCAAATACATATTAAATGCAAAACAAGATGGAAAAACACTCAAAAACATAATAGGTAGATATGTTAAACCTATTAATAATAATAATAAAGAAATTAAGCTCCTCATATATTATAAAAAAATAAAACAACAATTAACCCTATAGTCTCCAATAACCCTAGAACCACACAACTAAATCTTCTGCAAAAAACCAATGTAGTGTATCAATTTATATCCCCATTCAGAGATTGTATCTCTGATACTAACAATAAACCCACTACATATATTGGTTTTACTACAAACACGCTCTCCCGTAGACTTACCTGTCACATTTCTGATCTTAATTCAATTAAAGAACATTAGAAAAACATAGCCATGTATATAATATTAGAGAGATATTATT
This sequence comes from Acanthosepion pharaonis, assembly GCA_903632075.3. Classification (NCBI taxonomy): domain Eukaryota; kingdom Metazoa; phylum Mollusca; class Cephalopoda; order Sepiida; family Sepiidae; genus Acanthosepion; species Acanthosepion pharaonis. The sequence goes on along the minus strand of CAHIKZ030005183.1, from coordinate 246,065 downwards.
TGATATCACAACAATACTCACACATAGATAAAAAGAATCTTCAGATATTGGAGGCCATCTACATAAAAAAAGCAACCCACTAGTCACAACGCATTACATTGCATCTAGACATATGGTTCTGTTGTTAAATTGTCGTCCTCACACTTGGTACGACGTCATAGAACAGCATCATGAATTTACGACCTGCGTCTGCTATTCCGCGACCGCTGTCGTCGCATAGCAATCTTTTATGTCAACATAACAGAATATTAACTGTGATAGGGAATATCTTTGTTTAAATGTCCGTATAACCACTCTGAAGATGACCCATGTGAGTCGAAAGGTTAAATCAAGGAACAGCTTCGTAAAAATATCCAAATTTTCGACAATTTTTACTTTTATTTTCACTCGAAATTAAAGCAACTATACGAACATTAGAACGGCTCATGGTCAGGCATAATAGACATTCATTGTCTGTTATATTTAACAATATATGTTAGAATATATATATATATATATATATATATATATATATATATATATATATATATGTATAAATATATATATATAGTAGAGGAACAAGTATTTGTACACATACAAATTTTAATTTATTTTACTTTCAACTAATGAATAAATATACTTTTCAAATAATTAACTGTACACAGATGCATAATAACTAAATACTCATAGAAAACAGAAAAACATTTGATTTAATAGAAATAAATCCCATGTGTCCATTTTAATGGGTGAATAAAGTATTCGTACAATGCAAATTTCGGATTTTAAAACTTCTAAATTGCTTTAATACTCTAGATAATTCAAGTGAAATATTCTAGAATGTTCCAATAATTTTATCAGTAGTTATTTTTAGCCTAAAAATACAAACACAATATTTTTTAAATGATATTCGTGCAAGAAGGTAAAGAATTGTCAAATTCACAAGAAATGACTGTTAAGCTCTGAAAGGAAGGTAAAAATTGCAAGAAAATCTCAGACAATCTGAATATTCCATTTAATACCATTAATTCATTCATTGGAAGATATAAAAAGCTCAAAACTTTTGAAAACCAAAGCAGGACAGGTACT